>LPNX010299523.1:61869-74220 GCA_001517045.1 Pseudotsuga menziesii
AAAACAGTAGTGGGAATCATGAGGTTTAAACAACATTTTTGGATCCATCAATTCTTCCATGAGATTGTTCCTATTCCAAAGGATTTGTATATCCACAAAGAAACAAGGAGGAAAACAAACTGATAGAAACAAATGTGTGGCAATTTTTTCCAATATTTTTCATTCTCTCACAACAAGATTTGAACCCGAAATCCGACGATAGAATCTGATGACATCCGACATCGGGTATGGATGTGTCAGATTGCAATGAAAAAAAGTATCGTACCTTCTGAAATATTTTAGAGTCATCAAATGTTAGACTTTGCAAGAGTCGGTTTTACGATGTCCGTTTGATGTCAGATATGCGACGGTATTTGTGTCAAATAACTGACTCTCACGTGTCGGATATTTGCACCACTCACAGTGTCAAAAAATTGACAAGCATGTGTCGGATTTTTCTAATGGTCACTATGTTTACGACGTCAGATATGCGACAAGTGTGTGTTTATAAAAAATTGCGAAGCGATGGTTGGTTTCAGGAGTTGTTTTATTCTTCAATGAGTGGTTCCAGGAATTTTTTTTTCTTCGATAGACATTTTGCGGGAAAAGTTTTATTTCTTCGAAAAACCTTCGTTTGAGAAAATTGTGATGCGTGGAACTTGATTTTTTAAGATTTTCGATAGTATTCAGTCACGAAGTTTGTGACAAAATGTCAAATAGAAATATTCCTGATCCAAACGAAAACAATCGACAATTGCTTGCTAGACTATGGGATGCAGTGAAATGAAGGGGTGATACAAAATGTTATTGTACATGTACTCAATGTAGGGGATTTAAGAGGAGAAGAATATTGATCTCAACAGCCACAAAACATTGCAGGGAACATCAACACGCTGAGGGGGGGAATGAATATCGTCCATTTGTAGGTTTAGCATTATAAAGTTTTTTATATTCTTTGCTTTGGTAAATGTATGTAGTTTTTAAATATTTCGTATATTAATGTATATTGATTGATGTTTCCATGTATTTATAAAGGAGATACACCTGATGGCATGTCGTCTAAAGGAAGTGATTTCAAAACAAGTTCCCAATCAGGATCATAGATCGTCTATGTTTAATGGAGAACAAGTGAATGATCATATTGAACAATATGATCATAGTGATAACATATTTGAAGATGATGGTACAAATACATTGATCCATGATTCATTTAATGTTAGAATGGATGACGACGATGACGATGACGATGAGAATGAAAATGATGATGAATTTGATGATGTTCAAGATATACCTCTTCTCGATAAGGTACATGAACCCCTTTATGAAGGCTCCAAAACAAATCTTCTCTTTGCTGTATTGTTGATAATGAACTTGAAGGTTATGAATGGTCTTTCAAACATATCAATCACATGGATGCTAAGGTATGTAAAATAATCAATCACATATATAGGAGCATCATAAAGTTTATCTGTATTCCTCTAATAATTGTATTGTTAACTCATTATTGATAATCGTACGGTTGAAGTGTGTTTCGATAATATTATTTATTTATTACATTAACTATATTTTTTTTTGTAGCTTGATAGTTGAATTTTTGTTACCACCATCAAATATCTTACCTCGCACAAATCGAGATTTATGTACCATCATGAAAGAGATTGGAATGCATTATAAATCAATTCATGCATTCCCTGATGACCATGTTATATATTATAATCAACATGAATTTGAAACAGAATGTACAGAATGTCATATAAGTAGATATCGAACTGATCAAGTAATAAAAAAAGTTCCTTAGAAGGTTGTTTGTTATATTCCCATCATTCCACGTTTGCAATGAATGTTTAGGTGGAAAAACATAGCACAATTTATGGATTACTATGCAAGGAACAAAATTCAAGATGATGTTATTCGAATGCCTGCAGATGGTTCTTCTTCTAGAGATACAGAGGAAAAATGGTCTCACTTTAAAGAAGAACCATGTAATATTAGGATTTCTTTGGTAGCAGATGGTGTTAATCCATTTTCACAAATGAAATCCATTTACACGATGTGGCCTATTTTTGTTATCAACAATAACATTCCTCCATGGTTGTCAACAAAGAGGGAGCACATAATCTTGTCGATGATTATTCCAGGTATTTTGTGTCTACAACTATTTTATTTCTAATGTAGCTGTGGCATCTCATTTGTCGTATTATGTTTCCTAATTTCATTTGTATATTTCTATATTTTAATTACTCTTGCATGGTTTATATATCTTAATGGTTCTCATAATTATATATTTTATATGTACTTCAAATCAACCAGGTAAGTTCCAAGTCAAAGATATGAATGTATATATCGAGCCTCTTATATATGAGCTACTGAATTTATGGAATGGAATCACTATGTTTGATGTATCTAAACCAATACAACAAAGACAATTTTAATTCCATGGAATGGTTGTATGGACAATACACGATGCCCCTGGGTTAACCCAATTTTGTGGTTTGTATTTTTTAGTTCCACTTTAATTGCATTTAATTATATGAAGTAGTTAATATAGTTTATATATTATTATAATTGACATATATATTCCATATCTATATATTGTAGGTCTTCAGACAAAGGGTAAATTTTCCTGTCCAGTTTGTGGACCTAAGATCAAATCTCGTTGCCCAAAAATCTTAAGAAAGGAGGTATTTGATGAGTATAGGAATTTCCTCTCTAAGAATCACAGGTGTAGAACAATCGAAAAAAATATTTTCAATGGTAAGCAGGAGACTGCATTAAAACCATGGAGAATGACACCTCACCTTTGGAAGATGCAATACAATAGAAATCGTCATCATGGTACGTATTGATCATCGTATATCAATTGTTATGTATTTTAATTTTTGTTGTGAGTTGTTTACTATAGTGGCCATATTTTATTTATGATTTAATTTATTCATAAACTAATATTCATGATGTACATATTGATCATGAAGGTATTAATGGGATTCCACAAGGAATGAAAAATTATCCTATATAATTCAGCAGGTTTCCCTACTATGGGCACCTACAAATTGCTCATTTGTTTGATACAATGCATATTGGAAAGAATGTGACTAAAACATTATGGTGACTACTGGAGCTAAGGAGGGAGAAAGATAAAGTTGTGAAATCTTGGAAAGGCATTCAAGAAAGAAACCATGCAATGAAAGACATCATCCAATTTCATAGCAACGGAGACCAAGTTGATATAAACTCAATTCCATGGATGTTTACGGAGCAGCAAAGCAACGTTGTCAAATAAGTAATGCAAAAAATTAAATTTCCCACTAGATTTTGTGTGAACTTGAAGAATATAATAATAAAAAAGGTGATTTTGCAAGGGTCAAAACACATGATTGGCACATCTTCATCAAGGTAATTATTATTGTTATGTCCATATAAATTTTTTTGTTTCATTTTATTGCATGCATTTTTTTTCTTGATTGTATACTCTTTGTTTAATAAATGGAGTGGGTTGTATATTGATACAGTATGTTCTACCTCTCTCTCTCCCGAATAACTTCGACAACAATGTCAAACAAGTTATATATTATCTTAGTAAATACATGAGGTAACTAGCGATTGGTTGCTTCTGCTTAGTGTTTATTTAATTCTCCGTATAATTTATATTTGTTTTTTTGTGCACTATTTCATGATATGTAATTAAATATTTTTTTTGTTGAATATCGTTATTGGTTTTCCTCACTTGTAGATGGTTTACATCTAAAGAAATCTATAAAGTTGATATAAAGTATTGGAGGAGAGAAATTTCTCGTCTCATGTGTGAAATACAGAAGCATCTACCTTCTGCATTTTTTAATGCACAGGAACACTACCTCATACACCAAGTTGAGGAGATTGAGATGTGCGGACCTATGCACTCAAGGTCCATGTGGATGGTTGACAGGCACTTGAAAGTTATGAAGGGTTTGGTGAGACAACGAGCACATCCTGAGGGTTCTATGCTGGAAGGATATATGGTATATGAAAACATGTTGTATGTAAGTGAATATCTTCCTTTGTTAGCATCAAAGCTCAATTTACGTCACATATGTGATCCAGACTCCAATCACAAATTTGAAGGGGAGAAACTAAAGGGGAAAGGTAGATTCAGGAAGGTGAAACGTAATTATTAGCTAGTGGATGTTTATAATATCGTTCATATTCTAATTGAATTTTCTAGTTATTGCATCAATTAAGAGAATATAATATGATGTATAGGAAATTTACACATGTCTTTCATTTTAATGATTACTGTCATCAAGCAGTTGGTCGAGAATGGGATGAAATTCATTTATACATCGGAAACAATCTTGACTGGATGAAGGTATGGATTGAACGATGCAAACAATCGGGTCATGGAATATCATGGGAAGGTGTGGCTTCATTGGTAAAAGTAGCACATCGCAATGGAGATAGAAATCTTACAGAAAGGGAAATCGATTTAACATATGGTTTAAAAGATAAAATGGCAAGAATATTAATTAATCACTCTAAATATTTTATGTTGAAAATTAAATTTTGACGTACATGTTGTTCTTTTCCATGTACTGTTGCATAACTATTTAATTGTTGTGTAATCTTTTCATGTATTGCTTGTTGCAGGTAAAACACCATAAGGATATGGTCTGCAATGGTTGTAGATATCGCATAAAAAAATTGTATGAAACAAATAAAACATCAGATTGTGGGATATATGCAATCTTTGAGGTCACCAATGTTTCATCTAGAAGTGACAAACATCCAGAACTCTCAGAAAATCGATACTATGGGTATTTGGAAGATATTCTATAGTGTGACTTTAAATCATTCAAGGTGGTTCTATTCGTTGTCAAATGGTACAAGTTACGATTGAATCAATGTGATCCCGATAGAACTATTGTTGAACATGATAATGGATTTACCATGGTAAATATAAGGTTGTTTGATCTAGGAACATAGCCCTATGTTCTTCCAAGCCAATGTGAACAGGTATTTTACTCGGAGGTTCGAGGTAAAGCGGGTTGGTCATTTGTTGTGAGACATGATCCAAGGGGAAGGCCAGTAAAGTATAACCTAGATGATGGTAATGAAGAGGGTTCTCTAGAAGAAGAAGACGATGATGGATAGCATGGTCAACATGAGTTAGATGTTGATGATGATCCAACAGAAGATGTCCAAGAATTAGTTGAATCAGATGATGCAGTAGACAGTTCCCATGAAGATTATACTGATTATGACACGATGAGCGTAACTGACTTAGATGATGATGATGATATGGAAAATCCTTACAATGTTGACTCTAGATCTGATGATACGGATGATGACTTGGATGAAGAAGACGATGACATGGATGAAGAAGACGATGAAATAAATTGAAAGGTAAATATTTAATTAGACCTATTCTTTTATCTTATTTAAAAAAAAAAAGAGTTACTAACATTATCATAATCACCATCATGTTAATCATCATCATGTTGATCATCATCGTCACTATCACTATCATCATCATCATCATCACTAATAGTCTAACATATTCTTTAGATGTTTTTTTTCAGCTGTTGAATGATTGAATGGTTTAATGAATGATTTAAGGAATGATTTAATGAAAGATTCTATTAGTTATTGAGTGAAATAATTTGCATTAAATTGTTATTTGCAAGTGCATGCATTGGGTTTGGGAATTGAGAGTGATGTGAGGGGGGGGAGGGGCCATAAGAGCTTCCACCTTCACATGGTTAGTCTTGTTTAGTAGAGAATATTAAATTATTCTCAAAACAGAGAGGAGCTCAATGAATGGTAAGGAAGAATACATTAAAAAAAATTATTTCTATAATTTTAGTGTTTAATTTTCACTATTGCTATTTGACTCCTCCAATGGAACTTGTTACAGATAGCGTTGAGATACATTTTCATATTTAAGAGGCAAGAAATGGAATTTTGATGTGATCAATGGCCTTATATACATAGTATTTTTGGCTATCCATGTTTTATCAGGTGATCTACATATGTTTCTTTGATTCACTTATTGGTCCAAATACATCGAGGGAAAAGATTCAAGGGAAAAGTACTTTGTTATGACCCAAGAGGGGCAAAAATAGAATTAATATATATTATATCATCCCAACAGGCACATTTATGCAATAAAATGTATATGTAACATTGTTGGACCAAATTAAGGACCTACATGTTGTTAGATTTTAACATTTGAGCTAACATTATATTAGGATATTTAACTAAGAGAATAACAAGTACAACAATCAAACACAAGAGAAAATGAACACAGTGTTTTTGCTCAAGGAAACCATAAATGGAGAAAACCTTGCAACTTCCTCAGAGATAGAATCAACAGCAAAAGTAAAACTCCAAAACAGTAAGATGATCTCCCGACAGCAGTAGCCTCTTTCTTTCTAGCCCCAGCAACTTCTTCTCCCTAAGCTATGCGCTACAACTAAGTGTGAGTGAGTGTGTTATAAATATAGATACTCACTCTCTATTTATATTAATTCCTGACTTGACAATGAATCACTAGGTCCAGCTTCACTAGGTGAGTCTAACAACCGTAGGGCCCCGGGACTGCAGGGAAATTAACCCTTGAACAATAGGAGGGTTACCCACATTGACTTGACATGACTTGTTTACATTATAAAAACTCCCAATCAGAACATCGGGGCATGACATGACTCAATTACATTACAAACACTTCCTGGAATAAACATCAGGGTACAATACATAAGAAATACAAGTGAATACATTCTGAAGTTACAATTACATCCACACTCCCTCTTAACTAGGAAGGTATTCTTTCGACACAATTTATCAGCACAAGTCTTCTTCTCTGCATCCCCTAGATCATCATCGAATCCTCACCATATTTATCTGGATCTGGATCATCATCACTGGATTTGGATCATCACTCGATATGGATCATCTCTGGTTTTGGAACATCTCTGCTGGATCATCATCATAGGTGCTATATCTTGATTCTTCTCATCATAGGAAGTTCTACAAAGCCAACCCTTTTTCATGCTGGTTGTAGGCCTAGCCTCCATGTAGGTCTTTTCCAGCACTTATATCTGACCCTAAGTCAGAATGGCCCACCTAGCACTTATATCTGATCATGTAGGAACCAATCCTATAATCATATCATAAAGGCACGCCCAACACTCACATCTGACCATGTGGGAACACATCCCACAACCTTGTCAGAAAGGCCTAGCACTCACATCTGACAACCAATGTCAGAAAGGCCCAACACTTACATTTAACCATGTGAGGAACAAATCCTCCATGCCGAAAGGGCTCTACACTTACATATGATCATTGTAGGAACCAATCCTACAATCATCTCAGAATGGCTCTGCACTTACATTTGATCATTGTAGGAACCAATCCTACAATCTCCTTAGAATGGCTCTGCACTCACATTTGATCATGTAGGAACCAATCCTATAGTCACATCAGAATGGCCCTTAGTCCTGGACTAAGCTTTCCTAGTAACTGACTAGGTGCCTCCATTCCAAGAATGGCTTTCAGTGCTTATACCTGATCTTGTAGGAACCAATCTTACAGTCACATCAGAATGGATCAGCATTCACATCTGACATGGAAGGAACCAATCCTCTCACAATAACAGAATGGCTTAGCCCTTACATCTAACCATGGAAGGGACCAATCCTCTCACCATGTCAGAATGGCTCATGGACTCATCACTTCCCTTTGGAGGGAACCTCAATCTGGAGAACACCAAGCTTCTCCTTGAAGTACTCAAACTTCATTCTGGCTAATGGCTTTGTTAACACATCAGCTATCTGTTCGTTCGTCACAACATATTAGAGCTTCACTGCTCCTTTATGCGCCATATCCCTAATATAGTGATACTTGATCTCGATATGCTTAGACTTGTCATGGAACACCGGGTTCTCTAACAACTTCACACAACTTTAGTTGTCGCAATATATACAAGTAGCATCCAACTAGAGATCAAATAAATTAGACAATATCTTCCTTAGCCATACTGCCTCACAACTAGCTGAACAAGCTGCGATATACTCTGCTTCAACTATACTCAGTGCCACATAGGATTGCTTCCTGATAAACTAAGAGATCACGCTTGATCCCATACTGAAGCAACACCATGAAGTGCTCTTCCTATCAATGGCACTACCTACCCAATCTGAATAAACATAACCCTCCAGGTTAATCTTCTGGTTCACCTCATACTTGAGCCCATAATAAACTGTACCCCTCAAGTACCTCAGAATATGCTTTGTAACAATCAAGTGAACATGTCTCGGATCTGTCAGGAACTGGCTAAAGGTGTTCATAGCAAAGCAAATATCTGGTCTTGTGTTTGTCAAGTACATCAAGGACCCACTCATCTGACGATACATCATAGCATCAACCGCTTCTAATGAAGCATCACTCAATGAATTCATGTTTGAAGCCATAGGTGTGGTCATGGCCTTGTAGTCCATCATCCTGAACCTCTTCAGGATCTCTACTACATACTTCACTTGTTCGAGGGAGATTCCATCCACATTCTGCCACACCTCCATGCCTAGAAAATAGTGCATCATACCCAAGTCCTTCATTTTGAACTTGGTAGCAAGCTTCATCTTCGTATTAGCAATCAACCCATCCATACCTGTTACAAACAGATCATCTACATACCGTAGGAGTATCATTGGGTTTCCATCTTCAACCTTGTAGTAAAGGTTAGAATCTGCTTTACTCTTGGTAAAGCCCAAACTGAATAGAAAGCCATCAATTCTATCATACCATGTCCTAGGTGCATGTTTCAAACCATATAGGGATTTCTTCAATCTACACACATGAGACTCCCTTTCATGTGTCTCAAGACCGAGTGGTTGTTCCACATACACTTCCTCTTCTACTACACCATTCAAGAAAGCAGTCTTGACATCCATTTGGCGTATATTACATTTCATCACTACAGCCAGAGCAAGTACTGATCTGATGGAAGTGTATTTGGCTACAGGTGCAAATGTTTCTTCATAATCTATTCCTTCTTTATGTGAGAAGCCACAAGCCATGAATCTTGCTTTATATTTCTCTATGTTTCCATCTGCAGCATGCTTGATCTTATAGATCCATTTGGAAGTTACAACAGACTTCCCTTCTGGTCTTGGGACAACATCCCAAACATCATTCTTCATGATCGATTGGTACTCTTCGATCATAGCATCCTTCCATTCTTTCCTTTCTATAGCTTCTTCATAGTTGGAAGGTTCTTTATTGATAAAGTCACATAATAAAGCTACATACCCAAAGCAGGACCTGGTCCTCTTTCCTTCTCTGTGATTCTCTTTTGGAGCCCCATACCTTTTTGCACCTTGGATAGCTTCTCGTACCCAAGCAGGTTTCCTTTTGTGAGGATTCTCCTCTTGAGGTGGATCTATAGGTTATTGAGGTTCTTCAAATTCTCGATCTTCTTCTTGAGTTTCTTCATCCATGGTTGTGTCATGAATTTTTGGTGCTTCTAATTCTTCATGATCTTCAGTAGGTCTCTGTTTGGATTTGTTGTAAGCCGGGTCTTCGTCAAATGTTACGTCCCTCCTGATGTCAATATTCTTGAATACTGGGAAGTATATTCTGTAAGCCTTCGAGCTTTCAGAGTATCCCACAAATATACCCTTCTTTCCTGAAGGATCTAACTTTGTCCTCTTTTCTTTTGGAATGTGTATGTATACTGGACAACCGAATATTCTTAGATGGCTGACTTTTGGCTTCTTTCCAGAAAATACTTCTTTAGGTGTCTTGTTCTCGAGTACTCTGTGTAGAGTACGGTTCTATACATACACCATTGTTTTGGTAGCTTCTGAGCATATATGCATGGGAATATCTTGATCATGAAGCATTGCTCTTGCAGATTCCATGATAGTTCTATTATTCCTTTCTACAACCCTATTATGTTGTGGATTATATAGAGTGGATAACTCCCTCTTAATCCTTGAATCTTTGCATAACTCTTTGAATTCATTTGATGTGAATTCTCCTCCATTATCTGATCGAAAGGTATTGATCTTATTTTCAGTGTGGTTCTCGATCAAGGCTTTGAATTCCTTTAACTTTTTGAAAACTTCATCTTTGTTCTTCATAAAGTATATCCATGTCTTCCTAGAAAAACAATCAATAAAAGAAACATAGTATACATACCCACTTAAAGAACTAGATGACATTGGACCGCATACATCAGAGTGAATGATTTCCAAGATTCCTTTTGCTTTGCTTTCACTACTTGTAAATGTCTTCTTTGTGTTCTTTCCTTTCGCACATCCTTTGCTGAATCCTTCATGTTTTGCTTGAATTTTTGGAAGATCTTCAACAGCTTTTCTTGCAAGTGGTAGTGCTCTGTAGTGAACATGTACAAGCCTTCTATGCCAAAGTTCATTTGGCTCTACTGTGTCATGGACCAAATCTTGTTTTGGATGGCCCTTCAATTTTTATAATCCTCCTTCTTGCTATCCAATTACTATTGCATCGTCAATATTCTTTCCTCTTGGCCACATGAGGACTTGGCCATCTACAAATGCAAACATCATGCCTTTTGCATCCAGTGCCAATATGGAGAGAAGATTCTTCTTTAGTCTTGGTACAAACAAGACATCCTTCATTTTCATAGACTTTCTAGAGTCTAGCTTGTAGGAGGATTCAACACTACCTCTTATGGGATATTGGTAGTCATCCCCAAGTTTAACCTTATGGGGTGAATTATGTTTGGATAGTTTCTCAAAATATTCCTTTAATCCTGTCATGTGTTTGGAAGCCTCACTGTCAATAAGCCAATATTTTCTTCCATGAGTGACAGTTCCCATGAGAGCGGAGACCAGAACATATTCTTCATCACTTGAAGAGTCTTCATTGTTTTACTTTCTTCCTGGGAGGATCATCATCCTCAGCAGTGTGAGCATGATGTCTTGTTTTGGAGTTCTTCTTCTTCTTAGATCCACTCTTATTCATGGGACAATTTATAGTAAAGTGTCCTCTTTCATCACATGTATAACATCTAAGTTTGGATGGATCCATTTTTACAAAATTATCTTTCTGATGAGAATGCTTACCTTAGTGATGATGATTTTCCCTTCTGCCTTTCTTGGAGTGTATTGTGAGAGATTGATTTTCACTTCCCATCTTTTCTTCTCGAGCTACTATTCAAGCCTCTTATTGTGAACATTATTCCCACAGTCTACTGAACTTGATTAGCTTCTTCCTAGCACAGATTCCTTGGATGAAAGAATCCCATGACCTAGGGAGACCATTCAAGGTTGTCATCACAATTTATGCATTCTCCACTTCTTCATCTACTGCTTCAATTTGTTCTTTGATCTGGGAGACCCTTTTAAAGTATGACTGGATGGTCTCCTCATTCTGGATCTTTACATTCTTCAACTGGCTCCTTAGATTCATCTTCCGGTTTATGTTCTTCCCTTCAAACAGTTTGGTTAGGGCATCAAACATGGCTTTAGGTGTCTTGAGGGAGGACACCTATGGTATGAGGTGATCCTTGATTGAATCAGCAATAATCCTCTTTTCCATAACCAACTTCCTCTTATGTAAGGCCTTGGCCTCATATTCCTTTGGAACTAGAACCTCCTCATTGATGTAGGAGTCTAACTCATTTTCTTCCAGGACGAGGGAGATCCTATACTTCCAGGCTCGAAAGTTATCATCTCCCTTAAGCTTTTCATCAAGATTGGTATGATGAGACATCTTAACTGAGAACGTCAAATGGAAATACAAAAGATTTATATCTTACCTGTAGAAATTCTGACCAGCAATATATTAATTTCACTCACAACAAATTACAATTGATCATGCAAAATTGTCAACAATGGAGACTGAAAATGGAGCTGTAACACAAAATTATATTAACTCAGTGTACAATATCCAACCTTGTAATAACATAGGTTGCTGAATATATAGAATACATCAATAGGTCGAATGCATAAGGAGGCATCCAAAACTAGCATAAAGCAGGCTTACCCAAAATAGGCAAATCCCCCATAGGTGTAAAAAGCTGATCCCAAATCTGTCATGAGGCTCACGAATTGGAAAGGGCACATGGGCAAGCTAATGAGTGGTGGAATGGAAGCTCATATATGATTTTTCATGGAGGAAAGAGTGGAGGATGAAAGGGCAAGAAAACAAGTTCACCTCACCTAGTCTTGCTTTCCTATGTGCCTTAAAACACTGAAAAAGCAGAAGGGCGCCTAGGAGGCCAAGAATAAAGCAAATTTGATTCCTAAGGATTTCCCAAGCGCTACATGAGTCAAAGATGGCAATTTTGACCTCTATGGATAGGCAATTAGCAACTTGCACATGGTGGGACTCATGTACTAGGAAAATAAGACA
>LPNX010299523.1:75610-96658 GCA_001517045.1 Pseudotsuga menziesii
CTTAGAAGACCCAGTGTGGGTCATCTAGTACACTGATAGAAGGTTGGAGGAGAGACCAGGGACATACAGCACATTGTTGATGTTACCATGATCAAGTTCTATCCTTCCTTTGCCTTTAGTTTCAGTGAGAGATTCATCTCCCAGTACAATAGATGGTCCTTTTGACATATCCAGTGAGGAGAAGGCCTCCTTAGTCGAAACCATGTGTCTTGAAGCTCCAGAATCTATGATAAAACGGGGTGAGCTTGATGTGCCAGCAACTAGAGCATGAACTCTCTCTCTGTCATCGGAACTTGATCCTCCTTCTCTCTTCTTTGAGATTTCTGGAAGGGAGATGCCATTCTTCTCCAGGATATTGGTCAGCATATCAATCTGTTTTTTCATACAAGATCTTTTAGTGTGATTTCCCTTCGAACAGTATGAGCACTTGTTCATTTCACCTTTTTTCTTCTTCTGGGTATTTTTCTTGGGACCTTGTTGATCCTCCGAAGACTGCTTCTTGTCTCTTCTTTGCTCAGGTGGCTTTTTAGCTTTCTTTTTGCTTTTTGAATCCACCCTCAAATCTCCAGCAACCAGATCTTGGTCTTTGGAAGGTTTGATGGTGCCCATCATCACCAGCTTGTCTTGTTCTTGTGTGAGAGATTCCATGAAATCTGCAAGGCTAGGCATCTTCCAGGTTCGAGTTGTGAGTTTTGTGGCATAGAAGGTCGAAACAAATACTGAGTAGTCAGGTCCTAGCTTCGATAGGATGGCCAATACGAGTTGATCACCTTTCTTTTCGATACCACACTGCTTCAGCTACAAAACTAGTGCTTTGAACTAGGAGAAATATAGCTGCAGGGATTCAAAGCTACTAGGACTCAGAGAAATCAGCTCATTTTCCATCTGATGTCCCCTCATCTCATCTGTCTTTCCAAAAAGATCAGAAATCTTCTCCCATACTTGATCCGGTGAAGTTAATCCATCGAGATGGAAAAGGAGGTCTCGAGAAATACTGAGACATAGGAGGCCATAGGCCTCATCTCTCCGATTGTGCCATTTGATCTTCTCTACAGCTACATTGGGCTCTGCTTCTATAGCCATAGTCACCCTATAGAGGCCTTTCGCTCTCAACAAGATATCCATCTCTGCTTTCCATTCAAAAAAGTTGAAGGGAGTCAAGATAGTTTTCTGTGAATCCATAGCTTTAGAAAATCTGTCCCGGCTGTCAGTAGAAGGCTCCCAGTCTTGATGTCGAACCTACAAAACAATTTTTGAAGGAGAGTAACAACCTAAAATGGCTCTAATACCATGTATAAATTTTGACCAGCAATAGATTAATTTCACTAACAACAAATTACAATTGATCATGCAAAATTGTCAACAATGGAGACTGAAAATGGAGCTGTAACACAAAATTATATTAACTCAGTGTACAATAGCCAACCCTGTAATAACATAGGTTTCTAAATATATAGAATACATCAATAGGTCGAATGCATAAGGAGGCATCCAAAAATAGCATAAAGCAGGCTTACCCAAAATAGGCAAATCCCCCATAGGTGTAAAAAGTTGATCCCAAATCTGTCATGAGGCTCACGAATTGGAAAGGGTGCATGGGAAAGCTAATGAGTGGTGGAATGGCAGCTTATACATGCTTTTTCATGGAGGAAAGAGTGGAGGATGAAAGGGCAAGAAAACAAGTTCACCTCACCTAGTCTTGCTTTCCTATGTGCCTTAAAACACTGAAAAAGCAGTCAATAAAGCAGAAAAAGTAGAAGGGCACCTAGGAGGCCAGGAATAAAGTAGATTTGATTCCTAAGGCTTTCCCAAGTGCTACATGAGTCAAAGATGGCAAGTTTGACCTCTATGGATAGGCAATTAGCAACTTGCACATGGTGGGACTCATGTACTAGGCAAATAAGACAAAAATAAATGAATTAATGTCTAAGTGGGTAATACTATGGGTTTGATTATTCTAACATTACCAGGTCCAGATGTTGGATCTAGATTTGGAGCTGAATTTCTACAGTGCTAGTTCAGGAGCAGATTAGGGTTTGACTTTCCTGGAGTTCTGTCCAACCAAATTCTTTGATCTTGATCTCTAAACTTCGATTTTGAGGAGGAGATCAACCCAATCCTGGGCTCAATCAAAAATTCAACTTCTGTGGAAAGCCCTAATTTTCGGCAGCAGTGTCGGGTCCAAAACTGAAAAAGCTCAAAATCAGACTTTGCTTCGACAGAAAGATGCACCCTAGGGAGGAGAGTTAGCCCAACCTTCTTTTGCTGAAAATCTATGGAGAGAGATCCAAAAAGTAGGAATCCCTAGTTCCCACAACTGCAGAGTGTCTTCTTCTCAGGTTAGCTCTGATACCATGTTAGATTTTAACATTTAAGCTAACATTATATTAGAATCTTTAACTGAGAGAATAACAAGTACAACAATCAAACATAAGAGACAATGAACACAGTTTTTTTCCTCGGGGAAACCATAAATGGAGAAAACCCCGCAACTTCCTCAAAGATAGAATCAGAACCAAAAGTAAAACCCCAAAACAATAAGATGATCTCCCGACATCAGTAGCCTCTTTCTTTCTAGCCCCAACAACTTCTTCTCCCTCAACTATGTGCTAAAACTGAGTGTAAGTGAGCGTGTGATAAATAGAGATACTCGCTCTCTATTTATACTAATTCCTAACTTGACAATGACTCATTAGGGATGACTTCACTAGGTGAGTCTAACAACCCTAGGGCCCCGGAACCGCGGGGACTTTAACCCTTGAACAATAGGAGGGTTACCCACTTTGACTTGGCATGACTTGTTTACATTATAGAAACTCATGATTGGAACATCGGGTCATGACATGACTCAATTACATTACAAACACTTCCTGGAATAAACATCGGGGTACAATACATAACAAATACATGTGAATACATTCGGAAGCTACAATTACATCAACACATGTGTAATGAATGAACACATATTCATACAAGTCATATAATTACTCTCTTGGGAAACAATGAATACATGCTTATACGTCATATAATTACCCTTGAGGGAAACATGTGATTTGGATATAGGAAGTTATTGGAGTATTTGAATGTTTTATTCTTCAAGTAGTTATTGTATAACTTATTTGAATTATCTATCTTGAAGTTGTACCATAAGTTTACATTTGTTGCACATTATGTATACTCTTTGGTATGTTATGTTGTTTTAACTATTTGGGACATAATAAAAACCAATCAAATTATTCTCATTGAACAAATGTAGGACAAAGTGTTCATATTTGTTGAATGTATTTTTGATGAGTAAAAATAGTGGAATTATTCAAATGCAATTTTGATGGGTAAAAATAGTCGAATTATTCAATGTTAACAATTGTGGCAGATTGTCTATATTTGTTCGATGTACTCTTGATAAAATCCATTTTATAGAAGCTCAACTATACAATAGAATTTCATCATAATTTCATAATTTCATAATTTCATCAACATATACTCTTTGGTATGTTATGCTGTTTTAACTATTTGGGACACTAAAAACCAATCAATTTATTCTCATTGAACAAATGTAGGACAAAGTGTTCATATTTGTTTAATGTATTTTTGATGAGTAAAACTAGTGGAATTATTCAAATGCAATTTTGATGAGTAAAAATAGTGGAATTATTCAATGTTAACAATTGTGGCAAATTGTCCATTTTTGTTTGATGTTCTCTTGATAAAATCCATTTTATAGAAGCTCAACTATACAATAAAATTTCATCATAATTTCATAATTTTATCAAAACAAAATTTACATTTTGTAGATACACTGCTTGTGTATTCAGAAAGTACCATAAATGTCCATACAAAGAGTACAAAATAAGGGACAAATACAGTCCTTGCTAACCACATATATCAAACAAATTGATATATCAAGTTCTAGCCACATACTAAAATATGTCCAAAAATAAATATAAGAAATAGTTAACTGCTGTCATATCCCACTCAGGCAGTATAGAGTGATGATATAACATGTTATATAATAAATAGTTTAGAAAAATAGAGCAATAAAATGTAATATGAGCTTCCTCGATCATTCCTTCAATGAACGATGATAATATTCATGAATGAGCTCCCCACAGTGTTCTCTGATCTGCCATTAACCCATTGCCAACAACAATCCCACCATGTCATAGAATTCTGCACTTATGTGTCCCTTTAATCCAATTGATAACAATTAAATAAATAAGGCTTATATATTCAATTATATGAAAATAAATAAATAAACAAAAAAACATTTTCCAGATGCTAGCTTAAAATTGACATTTCAATTTTATTAAAATGATTGAAAAAAAATTAAAATATTATTTCTAATTTGAGCATTTTAGTTTTATTCTTTCCTTTTATTTTGATTGATTTGTGTTCCAAGTCTTTTTATTTTCCATAGGAAAACGAGCTGAAAATTTTATTAAAATCCAGATAAGTCTGTACAAAATTATATGCAAAGGCATACCACTGCTTATACAACCAGCATGCTGTAACAACCACTATTCCACAAGGAAACAATTTACCATCTAATCATCTTTATCCCAAGAGATTATGCCAAAAAAGAGCTAGATATAAGTGCTCTTATGTTGCTGTTTATGTTACCTCTAAGCCTTTTGATAGTTCATAAAATGAGCTAGGCCTGTAGCCTATGCTCCTTTTGCTGAGCGGGGAATAGAGCTGAAAAAAAGGAGAGTTTAAGAGAGGTCTGTAGATATGTGTGTCCAAAATAGTCAAACAAGCTTCCTTACAAAAAAGGCTTCCACAAAAGGTTTATGGTAAAACTCACAGACTTCCCCGTATTTTTGTTCAAAAAATTAACAAGGCTTGTTCATCCTATGTCTTTTTTTTTTCCCATTCCTTCTGCAGCTTCTTAACTCGAGCCAAATTTTGCACAAAATGTGTTGTAGCATTTGATTCAGCTTCTGCTCCATAAGGGGTGCAGTTTGATTTTATGAGCTCAAGTACCTCCTCATGCTTAAGCCAGGATGCGCCAAATTTAAATGGACAGGTTGTTTTTGAGGGTTTCTTGATACTTCTAGGAAGATGGGCTGATGATCTGAGTCCCCTTCTGAGTCTACCTATTCCTTGAATTGCAGATCATACTCTAGTAAACTCCCCCCCACCAGAAATCTATATAGTCTTTTTGAAATTTGGCCTTTCCATGTTCTTCTATTTGTCCAACTTGAGTTGGGATTCTAAGGATCCAGGTCCACCAACTTAAGGCTCTGTAACAAGTTTTGGAAGAAAGCTTCCAAGGGGTCCGCTCTTGCTTTTGGAACCCAGATCTCATGGGTCGCAATGGTGAAATTAAGGTCCTCCCCAATAATCACAATCTCCTTTTCTAAAAACTAAGAGGCTTGTACTGACTCCCAGAAATCCACTCGACCATTATAAGGCCCATAGATGTTTATAAGGTTGAGGTGTAGGTTTGCTTCTGCTCAGAAAAGTTCCAGCCCCATTCCAAAGGAGGCTCGCCATGAGTTTTGATAGTGCAACATGGTAGGGTTCCATACAATTGCTAAAACTCCCAAGTGACCTTTTGCACTCTGGTCCAGAAAGGTGAAACTGGTTGAAATAGAGGATAAAACCCTAGATACCTCCTCTTTAGTGCCTAGGTTTTCCTGCAGTAGAATGATATCAGGTTTCTGCACATGTATCACTCTTTTTAGGGCAAGTTTTTTTTCGGGTACTTGCCAGACCCCTGTAGTTGGGAGATAGGAATTTCATTTGGGATCCCCTTCAGGGGTTTGCACTGCTCTAAGTGCCCCAAAAAGAGTTTTCTGCTTACCATTTGATTGAGCTCGGAGTAATTTTTGCTGGGCAAAGGATAGGAAAGAGGGTCTGCCTCTTCCTTTCCCTCAGGTTGGGAGAATTGGGTTCACCCCCAAGAAGAATAAAGGTTTTTCTTGAGTTGGTATGTCCCTTGAATGGACTTGAAATCTGATTGGTGAAATGGAGTTAGAATTAGGGGATGAGTTGATCAGGGGTTGGGGAGCACAAGACTGTGTAGGGGAAATAGGTCTCTCTTTTGAGAGGGAGGGGGGTGAAAGTAGGGAAACATGGTGAGATGGGGGTTTTTCCTGGGTGGGAGGGGGATGAACTGTCACAAAAGTGTAGTTGTGTGTAGGTGCAACATCATTTATAATCAAATTATTTAATTATTTCTTTAAAGAAACAATAGAGGACATACCCATGAGGTGTTGCATGCTTCCTTCAGTATGAAGTTCTATCTGCTCTTTAGGGGGGGTGCTATAGCAGAACAGTCTCAGAGCTTCTTGTGCCTGGTGTTGAATATTTTTTCCCTTTGTCCTGTGGATCAGTATCCCTAGGGTACCCTCTTTTACGTGCTGTCACTGTAGATGCTGCAATAGGGAATTTTCATGCTAGATGTCCCACTTTCTAGCACCGATGACATCTAAACAGTAGACCCTCATAGTCCAATGGTTGTGCCCGAGTTACATTGCCTCTATTGAGGTTGAGGCACTCCTTTAGCTCTATTATTATGTCAATAGAAACCAATATTCACGCCACAAACCTCCTCTGGGCTTGCAGGTATGAGAAATCTGCTTCTAGCTATGCCCCTATGGCATTATCGATGTTCTTTAGTGATGCTAGGTTCCAAAATTCCAGTGGTAGGACTGGTAATTGTACCCATATGGCCATTGTGTCCATTCTTTCACTGTCGGCATTGAACAAGGGCATCTATCTCTTCAACAGAATGGGTATCATCCCATAGAACCAGTTTCTATTCAATATTTGCTCAGCGTCATGCTTGCTACTAAGGGTGAAAGTATACCAACCCTTTGTTAATTCACCTACCTCTACTGCAGATGACAAGAGGTTTGCCCAATTTTTTTGAACCCATCCGTTCATCTCTTCAAGGGTAGGGTGTCAACCACGAATCTTCTCGACAATTACCCTGTCAGCCATATCTTTTGCTTCCTCAATGGTCACATTGACACTGCAGACCATATCTAGGTTTCCATAGGTTGGCTCCAGGCACTTGTTCTGCCTCTTTTGCCTAGGGCTTCCATTTTCTTCATCCTCCTCTGTGGTTCCTGGAGATGGGATGTGACTTGATTCTGAGCTCGAGCCTGAGCCTAGTAGATCTTGTTCAATGCCAACTGCTACTACCACCAAGTTGACAAAAACCTCTATGTCAATGCCAAAACCCTCTACATCAATGCCAAAACCCTTCGCGTCAATGCCAGCTGCTTCTACCACCGAGTTGAGAAAACCCTCTGCGTCAATGGCTTCTCTGGCTGTAATAGTTGATTGTGGAGGAGGTGGTTCTAAACAACCAAGGTTAAAAAAATCCCCCAATTCTGCAATGGTTTGATCGAGTATTAACACATCTGAGTCTAGATGGAGGATAAAACCAGTGTGTGCCACTCCAAACAGTTGTTACGGAGAGAAATTCCTATGGCTTGGGGTACCACAACAGACAGCTATGACTCCAGAAATCAATCTTTCCCAATATGCAGTAGAAATAAAATGTCTAACACTAAAGGATCATACCTCGTACCTTATTCCAGAAGGTTGAAGTAGATCCCTGTTGAGCTTTCCAATCTTCAGCTTGAATTCATATAATACTTCCTCAACAACAAGTAAACAATACAAGCATACTATATAGTATGGTGTTAGATCTATTCTAGCATATATAATCAATAATGTAAAAGCATTTGACATATTCTAATGGATACAATATTTAATCAAATACACATCATTGGACAAGGAAAGATAGTTCTTATTAATATAAATTAGAGATTACAAGATAGATACAACCTCTGACGGCACGTCTACGAATTGGAGAAACTGAATCCCCCACTTGGGCCTCCACCACCTCAATCCTCCATCATTTAGATAGCAAGCTCGCTAGAAAAAGGAAAGCTTGGGAAGAACACAACAGTGCTCCAAAGGGACAAAGGGATGCAGACTCAAGCCTAAATTCTGGCAACAATGGACTATAGTTCCGTTGCTTTCAATCTCTCTATATGTCTTCAATGTACCAAGGGGTTCCTTATATAGCTTCACAAGGGATAATGAAGGGTCGAATCTGAGCGATCTCAAGTCATATGGAAGGCCAGGAGTCAAATGAGTCGGATCCATGTCAAGGAAAACTCCAAAAGGATTTGGAATTATGCACACATCCTGATGTACATGGATATAGGGGTCAAACTCGCGTATGTACGTGGTTATCGGGGAAAAAGCCGCGTATATCATCTTTTATATAGTTTTTTAGGGATGATCAAGGTAACATCAAAGGATAAAATATGGTCCATGGGGTCTAAAGAGTCTGCAGCGGGATAGGGGAAGGCCATACAAAGTGTGATTCACCTAGAGTGGTGAAATCTGCTATAACAGATGCCCCCTAATGTGTGAGGTCAGAGGGGTCATATGATGGCCGAAATACATTATAAGTCCATCCCAGAAGTGGAGTGATGAAGGATCCCAAATGGAAGACCAGCCACCCAATCAGCATAGTACAATGGTACAACTCTGCATACAACTGCAAGTACATATAGCAGTCCCAGATACATAAGAGTACAATGGCCATGAATAGGCATAATACATGATATCACATATGTGGTCATCGCCACGTACAATATACATAGATCAGAATATCCATGATGAAGTTATACAAGGGAAAATGATCTCCAAAATGGCTGAAGATATACAGTAGATCAAGATATCCATAGTGGCTGGAAATGTCTGACATACACTGGAATCAAGTCACAAGAGCTAAAATCTCATGAACACTGGCACGATCAAGGAGGTAGCATATAAGAGATGCCACCAGTCTGGAAGGTCTTCTACACAAACCGCTACGAGTACATGTCCTACTATGCGAATAGAGGTGTCGAGGTTGAACATAGTAGTCCATCATCTGATTACCGGTCATTGATGTATATTGTTAACAGACGCGAGATTACCCACCGATAATGATAATGGGAATCAAGGTACTAGAGTGCAAAATAACAAGTGTGAATAGATGTGTTGAGGTTGAACACTTGAGAGAATCCATCGATCGGTGGACATTGATGTATTCCCAAGAAACTGTTGATGGCGAGAGAACCTGCCACTGATGATTGCAAGTCTCAAGGCACTCAAAAGGACTCTAGATTCCAATCCCAGAATAAATGATCTGAATTCGATGGGATGAAATCCACTAGAAGGAGGGAATTAAGGCATCCCCCATCATCCAACACGAGGTACTCAGCAAAGCTGTCTAATGTGGAAGGACTCGATCATAAAGTGCACGAACCAGTAACTGTACCAGGAATGGCCGACATGCAAAGTCAAGATAACTGAGGAATGGCCGACAAAAGCTTCAACTTCCTTCGAACAAGAGCATAACGATGTATGGTGACTGAATGAAGGTAGCATAGATTCGATATACAAACTGGGACATCTCTGTGACACAGGAGGCATCAACAGAGGCTCCATAGGGACTGGAAGCTTAACCAGTCGGTGGAGATAAACTCAGATAACGAGTATAGCTCCTAAGTCAAACTATAACCCAACCAATGGATGTGATATACAGTGCTATGTTTGAAGGCGACACAACTCAATAGCTTCCAAAAGATAACATATTTCCTTGTCTGGATTTTTGGTTTTTTTATTTTTTTGGACTTTTTCAGTTATTTGAAAAGCTTGAAAAAAGAATGAACTAGATTTATAGTTACAAAATAGGAGGAGATGAGTGTCATAAGGGAAAACAAACTAGTTCCAAGCAGTGGAACATACCTATGCTCAATGCAAGGATACATGTGTAGGATATCGACACTCGGGGGAAAATCCCCTCCCGGTAAAAAGGGAATCAAGCTGCGAAGGATATAAAAATGGCTCTGCATGGCTAGACATGAGACAAGATCGGGCTATATGGCTGAAACGCAATGTCAGGGGAGCCAGCATAAATCTCAATAAGGCAGGCAAAGCTCATGATAATGCATTCACAACTTGACATAAGGGGAGTCCGGAGGGAAAAAAGCCAGCACAAGATCAAGAGGAGTATGAGGCTTTTGTGAAATGTCACGGCAATACTATACAATGGACTCCCGGACCTAAGAGAGGACTCACAACATGGGTACCAAATGCAAAGGGGAGCTAACTAGGTCACCCATGTAAAGGAAATATCTACCATTCACATAGTACCACTTCTAACAACAGCATGAAGGTTCCGTGATACCATGGAATGGGTTCGTACCTAAGGTTAAGATGGAACGGTCGTAAGGCAATGCATAAGTGCAAGCGGATGTGATATCCTAACCTATATGCCAGTTCATACATAATACCTGTGATAGGAACAAACGGGTCGAAACCATGGAGAGAGTGTACAAAAACTGGACCCTACATGACAACCATATTAGTCAAAACAACCCAAAATAGTCAATAAAGAATCCAAACTATAGGATATAGGGAGGAATGATCATGACAACAACACCCAAAGGAAATAATGCAGTGAATGATGGGACATAAAAAGGAAAGTAAGGTGTAGACCCAACGTTCACGCATCCACTACCACCCCCATGAAGGTGACCACCAATGTAAAGACCGAGCGAAGGGAATAAAAATCCTCCATAAATGAAGTAGAGAATGGAATATGACCATTCCCAAATCTATGAGCATGGTAAGGGGTTGTGATGCCCCCAAGTCTGACACCAGGGTCCGTACTAGGACCAAGGGCGGGTGATAGAATACCAGGCATGTCAAAAATAAAAGGACCTGAACTCAAGAGAGCATAAATATACTCAAGTAACCACGATCCCAAAGGCCAACTAGCGCACAAAGAGCACACTCCTAAGATAATCTACAGCCAAAATACAAGCAAACCAAGGGGAGGATATGTGAGCTCCTGAATCCAGCAGGTATGTCTCGCCTAGGAGTGGCTCGAAACTCCCATACACTACAAGCGGAGGTACGTAACCAATTATAGTGGCCCTCAGCTTCAACGCATAAAGCGACTGTGCTGTCCGACCTCTACCTGGACGGGACACCTGCAGAATAACCTCTACAAGTACCCCCTCGATATCCTAGGTAAGGTCACCTCAATATAATCAAAGCTCAGGTGGACAGTCGCAGGTGGGATTGACCATATGGGCGGGGTAGCAAAGCCCGAAACTCTCGAAAGAGCCCCCAGATACGAATACAATCCTGGAAATATCTCTGGTGCTACTCAGTTATGACTAGGGGTCATCCCAATCAATAACCGCTCACACTGCCTCGTGCTTAACTCCCTTTTGAGAGGAGGATCCTAAGAACGATGGTTATACCAAGTATTTCACACACTCCCTGGACAGACACCTAGATGTTGTTGTTTAGTGATCTTGGAGAATTGACTTACAATGAACTATTCCAAGATCCTAAAACCTAAGCTTGTTGGTGCACCCTAGAAAAGAAAAGAGTGTAATTCATTTTAATTAGCGTTGATTTTAGTTGGCTGTAATTACTCAAAGGGAAATGGCTGTGAAACTAATGATATGAAGACTCAGCAGTGAAATAAAAGTGCACACCATAACAAACAATGCTAAGTGCAATCTTTGTCAAATGAAAAATAGGGTATGCCACTACATGAGATGCATAAATATATATTCTTTTCTGAACGCCAATGCAATCCTTCCTATATGAAATCCTAAACACAACTCTCATCCAAGCAATCCAATGCAAGTACCTCCTCAAATCCATATCTAAGATGCAACTAAGAGTGCAACTACTTTGTACTTTTCAATATAAAAGAATGAAAACTGCAATAAAAGTCATCTAAAACTCTCAGTCTCTACAGCAAGTATAAAAGACAAGCCCAGCAAGACACCAAGACAAAAAGAGTAATGCACTAATGGCAAAACAAAAAGGAAAAATGACTAAAACTACTTTCAAAGAAAAATCAATGAAAAAGCGGTCTCTGGTCACAAAAGAAGCATCCAACAGACAACATCAGACCCAAGGAAGACCCAACCACACTCACAACCCACCCAGCAACTTCCCACAACATCAGACTCACCAAAAGGGAGGATGTACATGACTGTATAAAGAACAGCTGCGTATGTACGCGACTTTTGTCCAACAATCCGCATATGTACGTGACTTTTGGCCAAAAACCTGCGTATACAGAGAAGGAAGTGGTAAACAGCAGGCCAAGGCCAAATCAATAAAGGGGAGTGTCAATGGACAAACATACTATAAAATGTGACACAGAAACAGAGAGAAATTAAGAGCAAGTCAATAATATCAAGCCCATTGTGCCCGCAAACCCCAAATAAAAACAAGGAACATCCCCAGCGGAGTTGCCAATTCTGTTACTGAGAGAAATTCCTATGGCTTGGGGTACCACAACAGATACCTATGACTCTAGAAATCAATCTTTCCCAATATGCAGTAGAAATAAAATGTCTAACACTAAAGGATCAGACCTCGTACCTTATTCTGGACGGTTGAAGTAGATCCCCGTTGAGCTTTCCAATCTTCAGCTTTAATTGATATAATACTTCCTCAACAACAAGTAAACAATACAAGCATACTATATATTATGGTGTTAGATATATTCTAGCATATATAATCAATAATGTAAAAGCATTTGACATATTCCAATGGATACAATATTTAATCAAATACACATCATTGGACAAGGAAAGATAGTTCTTATTAATATAAATTAGAGATTACAAGATAGATATAACCTCTGACGGCACGTCTGCGAATCGGAGAAACTGAATCCCCCACTTGGGCCTCCACCACCTCAATCCTCCATCACTTAGATAGCAAGCTCACTAGCAAAAGGCAAGCTTGGGAAGAACACAACAGTGCTCCAAAGGGACAAAGGGATGCAGACTCAAGCATAAATTCTGGCAACAATGGACTATAGTTTCGTTGCTTTCAATCTCTCTATATGTCTTCAATGTACCAAGGGGTTCCTTATATAGCTTCACAAGGGATAATGAAGGGTCGAATCCAAGCGATCTCAAGGCATATGGAAGGCCAGGAGTCAAATGAGCCAGATCCATGTCAAGGAAAAATCCAAAAGGATTTGGACTTATGTACACATCCCGATGTACACGGATATAGGGGTCAAACTCACGTATGTACGTGGTTATTGGAAAAAAAGCCGCGTATATCATCTTTTATATAGTTTTTTAGGGATGATCAAGGTAACATCAAAGGATAAAATATGGTCCATGGGGTCTAAAGAGTCTGCAGCGGGATAGGGGAAGGCCATACAAAGTGTAATTCACCTAGAGTGGTGAAATCCACTATAACAACGGTGAGAAAATTGGACCATGGAGGAGAAAATCAATGTGTGCCACTCCAGACGGTGAGAAAACTAGTCCTGTGTTGAGCAAACCCTCAACAGAATCTGGTGACGGGAAAAATTAGGGTTTCCAGCTAAAGTTTCTACAGCAATGCCTGTTGACAGGGATAGCGGAAAGATAGTGGTTGGCGAGTCATTTTCCTGCTCTTCCTCTTAGTTGTCCATGCTCTCTCAGTTGTCCATGGCTATAGCGGCCCTTCCAGCAGGCAGATGTTTGTGCCTACGGTTAGGATGAACTAGGCTGGGCAGGACTGAACTAAACCAAAAATAAAATAAAAAACATTTCATATAAAAGCAAATAAAAAAACAATTAAAAATACAAATTAAATTATAAAAATCAAATAAAAAACAAAATTAAATTCTATGTAAAATTAAATTCCATTAAAAATATAATTCAAAGTTTTTTATATAAAAATGAAAAAAAAATTACATTCCAAGTCTTTTATATAAAAATGGAATAAAAAAAAATTAAATTACATTAAATAAGACTTAACATTATATTTCTCATTTTGAAGATTTATTTTCTTTATTTTAAAAAATAAAATGAGAATGCATAAAAAAATATAAAATGTTAAATTTGAAAAAAATACGATGATGATGGTGATGATGGGGATGATGGTGATGATGGTGATGATGATCATCATCATGATGAATATGATGATGATCAACATGATGAAGACGATGATTATGGAGACGATGATGACGATGACGATGGCGATTATTGTGAAGAGGGTCATGATGATGATGAAGATTATGGTGATGATGGTGACGATGAAGATGATGACCATCTTCACCATCACCATCGCCATCCACCATCCACCATATTCACCATCACTATCACCATCCACCATCTTCACCATCACCATCACCATCCACCATCACCATCCATGCTCTTCACCATCACCATTGACCTCACCATCATGACGATTATGGTGAAGAGGGTGATGATGATGAAGATTATGGTGATGATGGTGAGGATGGTGATGATGGTGAGGATGGTGATGATGAATATGATTACCATATTCACCATCACCATCCATCATCTTCACCATCACCATCCACATCACCATCATCACCACCATCATCACCACCCACATCACCATCATCACCACCGTCATCACCAACCACATCACCATCATTACCATCATGACCCCCATCAGTATCATGATCACCATCATCACCATCATGGTCACCATGACCATCATAACCATCATCATCATCACCACCATGACCATGACCATCATCATCAACATCACCCTCATCACCACCATGACCACCATCATCACCATCACCATCATCACCGTCTCCATCACCATCACCATCACCATCACCATCACCATCACCATCACCATCATCACCATCACCATGGCCCTCATCATCATCATCATCACCATGACCCTCATCATCATCATCATCACATATAACATTTCATGTTACAAGATTTTATGTCACTTATGGGGGTGGCTATTGCCCAAATCCACTGGGAAACATCCCAAACATGTTTGAAGACAATGATGCTTAACATACTAGATGGGAGGTATTAGTGAAAATTGGGTCATGGTGCTCCATACTAATGTAAATGGAATTGAATTTTCAGTTGTAATTAAATTACATTAAATAAGACTTAACATTATATTTCTCATTTTGAATATTTATTTTCTTTATTTAAAAAAATAAAATGAGAATGCATAAAAAAATATAAAATGTTAAATAAAATAATATATTACATTACTCATAATCTAGAATCACATATAACATTTCATGTTACAAGATTTTATGTCACTTACATGGGTGACTATGATGGATGGTGATGGTGATGGTGATGATGATGGTGATCATCATCACCATCATCATGATCACCATGACCACCATCACCATTACCATGACCCTCAACATCATCATCATCACCATGAACCTCATCATCATCGTCATCATCATGTTGATCCTCATTGTATTCATGGTCATGGTCTTCATCATGCTGATCACGATGATGAAGACGACAATGATCAACATGATGAAGATGGAGGTGATGATGGTTATGATGATGATGATGATGATGATGATGATGATGATGATGATGATTATCATATTTTCCATCATCACCATTGTCATCATCATCACGATGATGATGATGACGATTATGGTGAAGAGGGTGATGATGATGATGGTGAGGATGGTGATGATGAAGATGATTACCATCTTCACCATCACCATCCATCATCTTCACCATAACCATCCAAATCACCATAATCACCACCATGACCACCATCAATATCATGATCACCATCATCACCATCATGGTCACCATCACCATCATCACCATCATCATCATCACCACCATGACCACCACCATCATCATCATCACCATCATCATGATCACCATGACCACCATCACCATCACCATCATCATCATCATCAGCATCACCATCATCATCATCATCGTCACCATTACCATGACCCTCAACATCATCATCATCACCATGACCCTCATCATCATCATCATAATCTTGTTGATCGTCATCGTATTCATGGTCATGGTCATCATCATGCTAATCACGATGATGATGAAGACAATGATGATCAACATGATGAAGATGGAGGTGATGATGGTTATGATGGTTATGAAGATGATCATGATGATCATCTTTGCCATCATCATCATCATCATCACCGTCATCATCACCATTGTCATCATCATGATGATGACGATGATGATTATGGTGAAGAGGGTGATGATGATGAAGATTATGGTGATTATGGTGAGGATGATGATGATGAAGATGATTACCATCTTCACCGTCACCATCCACATCACCATCATCACCACCATGACCACTATCAATATCATGATCACCATCATCACCATCATGGTCACCATCACCATCATCACCACCATCATCATCACCACCATGACCACCATCATCATCATAATCACCATAATCATCACCATCATCATGATCACCATGACCACCATGACCATGACCATGACCATCACCATCATCATCACCATCACCATCATCATCATCATCGTCACCATTACCATGACCCTCATCACCATCATCATTGTCATGAAGAGGGTGATGATGATGAAGATTATGGTGACAATGGTGAGGATGGTGATGATGAAGATGATTACCATATTCACCATCACCATCACCATCCACCCTCACCATCCATCATCTTCACCATGGTCATGGTCATGGTCATGGTCATCATCATGTTGATCAAGATGATGAAGACGGTGATGATGAAGACGGTGATGATGATGATGGTCATCATCATGTTGATCACAATGATGAAGACGATGATGATGATGATGAAGATGATGATGATCATCATGAAGATGATGAAAATGATGATGAGGATGAGGATGAGGATCACGATGATGAATATATCATCATCATCATCATCATCATCGTCATCATCAAGATCGTCATAATATTCGTCATCATGGTGTCGGACTTTATTTTCATTTATCCAAGATAGGGATGTGTTGTTATGTGGATGGTTCTTCCCTCATTAATGTTAAGGTTCATTATTCAAGTTGGGATGTTTTTCTTCCTCTTAGGTTTGCATCTCTATATTGAACTTATATTTGGGACCCATTGGATGACTCATTATGCATAGTTCTATGCAATTTAGACAGTTTTATGAATTTTGGAGTAGCTCCCAGGGTTCAAAATTGAACCCGTCACAACCCGTCAAAGGCCTTTGATCAGCACATCAGAGAAGTGACATTAAAAAAATGGCCATCATTTAAAATGTTAATTTCTATTTTTAACCATTTTCATGAAGTACATAAATTGAGTTTAAATTTCATTAAAAGGACGGCCTTACAAATTACATGTCAAACATTAATTTTAACTTGCATCACATGCAAGCAACAAATGAGATTTCTTAGAAAATAATTAATATGAATCTAGTCTAGGAATGACTCATATTTGTGTCAGCATGGGGATTGTAATCCACTCAAGTCATAATGTGCTGTTAAGAATTTAATAAATTCAAGGCCAACATTTTAATATTTAAAAAGTATTATATAATAATGCAAATATAAAATATGTGAGACATTTCCATGAGTGATAATGAGAGTGGTATTGTGTGAGACATTTCTATCAGCACTTGATAATGATAATAGTATTGTGTGTACATTCAGGAGAAAAAGTAGTATATAATAATGCAAATATAAAATATGTGATTCATTTCCATGAGTGATAATGAGAGTGGTATTGTGTGAGACATTTCTATCAACACTTGATAATGAGAATAGTATTGTGTATACATTCAAGAAAATGATGTAACCATATTATATAAGAGAATGGTATATATGTGTGTGGAACCTTATCTCATCAAAAAAATTCGAATGGGAACCTCAATTTCAACTTAGTCAAACTCATATTCGAACTCAAATCATGTGACATAATGGTATGGTATAGTTTGTCGTCAAATTCATTTATAAAAAGTATTCATTTCTAATGGTTGCATTAGGTTGATGCAAGAGTAGAAATATTAAGTATTAACAACACACATTGGTGGTTTCATTGGTGTTTCTCTTATGGTCGTGGCTTGGATTGATCTCGACCCCTTATCTAGTCATTCTTTCTAACAACTTGGAACTTGTTATATCTTTACATGGCCTCGATTTTGTAGTTGTCACTCAAAACAAAATTTATTTTCTAAAAAATTCAAAAGTATTGCATAGTATTATATAATGTACATAATCTATGAATCTCATTTCAACTTCCTTGAAAAATTTGAACTCAAATTGAACTTAATGGTTGCTGAACTTAAAAACCTTGAATGTACTATTTCATTTTGAAAAGAAATAATATAATTTGAAATTATTGTCATTGTATTAATTCTGGGTTCAATTCTTTTTAAGTAGCATAAATAAAATTGAAAAACAATATATTATTGGACTTTTTTTTCCAATGTGTGATTAAGTTATTATTGTCAATTGAAATATGATTTTTTTCGAAGCCTTTCATCATTGAAGGGCAATATCAATATACACCCTTCAAACCAAAATTAAGAACTACCCTTCAAATTTGATCTCTGGTAGCTCCTGTATGTCATTTCGGGGCGGCTCACGAGTTCGATCTAGGATTTAGGAGCTCATGGCTCAATGAGTAAGCATCACCTCATTTTCTTGTGCATGCTGTGACAGGGTTTTTTGGGCATGCAACCAGTTCAGGGTTTTAGGTTTTTTGGGCATGCTGTGATGTTTTCTGTGTATTTGTGGAAAAACATCTACAACCACATCGATTCCAAACTAAAATTCTATATGCCCTAGATTTCCACATTACATTAGGATAGATGAGAGCTAGGGTAAACATTATCTCTTGTCTCACCTTATCCCACCCATCATCAGAGCTGTAAGGGAGTAGAGAGCAGTTTCATGTGAATACTCGACCCGAATAGAGTAGTGGTTTACCTTCAGAAATAGTTCCCACTCTTTATTGCGCACAAAGATTTTTTAGAAGAATTAGAAACCTAAATTAAATGAGATGAATCCCCCACCCGGTTTCTCAATGATGGAATGAACTTGATTAACCACTCGGTTTCCAAAATTGACCTAACTTGGTTTATGGATGATTGGCTTTTTCTTTGTGTCATTTAGAACGTCGATGTCTATATGTATCCGAGCTATGCATCAAATCGAATGGATACCATATACAACAAGGTGGTTCTCTGAATTGCTGGGTTATGCACTACAGAGTATCACTAAAGAGGTTAAAACATCCACTCTATAAGATCTCCAAGAAATAACATCATTATGTGTCCATTACTATAAAGGAGATGTACTAGAAGATTTGTCTGGACTTGTGGATTTCACTATTAAGTTGAACCATTAAGTTGAACCGTTAAGTTGAAGCCTAATATACATAACTCCGTGGACCTTTTCACAGATAATTTTGCACACTTTTAAATGGATAACAACATGTTAATGATAATTCTAGGTAGCGATAAAAATCATAAGACAGAAGTAAGACTTCACCCTGAGCACTTCTAATCCTGGGAAATGATTAAGCATTTCAGGTGTGTATGGACAGTCCATCCACCCTCTTCCCTAAGTCACTGCCTCAAATTAATTCTCAAAAAACCACAAAAAAAATAATTTTCGGTGCAATCTCAGCATAAATAACATCAGTCCTGGGTTTGTTGCAAACGTGGAGAAGGCACCCTAGGCATAAAAAAAGAACTACTGTGCTTATTTAGGAAAATTGGAGCTTCATATAATTATGAACCTACATGTAAGGTGATGAGTAGAAATTGTAGGATATCCTAATCAAGTCAGTCCTTCAACAATATACCTCAGATAGGTCAGATCATTGATGTATCTCAATATACTGTCAACAACAATAACATCCACCTTGAACCCTGTCACAAAGAATGGCAACCTTGTTTCAATAGAAAAAAAAAGGTAGGTCGGATTGATGGTTGTACTCCTAAATTTTGTTGAAGATGTTAATCCAACAAAATGACCATTTCAATTTTTCCACCACTTAATTTAGGGTTCTTCCCCTCGGCCTTCAAAATTTATTTGATGCAATTTATGTAACTTTGATTCTTCAAATTCATGATGTAGAAATCCTTGGGCATACACATTTTGTATGTACCTCAAATTATAGATGGATTGTGCAATAAACTTGGCCCAATATCCTGATTTGACCGTGAGGTGCTTAGTTCACTGGAAATTGGGATAGGTAATACTTGGCCATTAATGGACAACATGAATCTTATGGTTTATGCTTTGGGTCTTGAAGCAAGTACTAGGTATTTTGATGTCCTCCATTTGTTATTTGAACATTTTATGTCAAATGTCACTGCGTTTGATTTTTGTTTTCCCCTCTTACATTTAACACGAGAAGATGACATTTGTGGTTTAGACAGTTGGTTAGCTTTAGAATTATTCCCTAGTGTGAGCAATCTTTGATGTTTCCTTTCCCTTTTTCCATCCCCTTGGTTTACAAAATCAAACGGTTCTTCATATGTTTGTAGAAGATTTCTCTTGATTTGACTGAAGCTCCTAGTACATGTAATAGACTGTTCTGTTGGTAGAGACTGTTGAAGATTAAAAAGGTTTCATTTATCCCTAGACAATTATAGTGAACCTATATGTGGTGTTGAAAAATCTAACCTCAACCTATCTGATGATGGAGTAGAGAAGGACAAATTTGAGCTTCTCTTCTTTAAGCCTTCTGTATATGCTTAATAATCTCAACACAAACCAATTGATGCCTCTCAAAGAGTCTATAAGACTACAATTTGTTTCAAACCTCAAGTTTATGAAAACGACAACAATATCTTACAAAAATGATGAGAGAATAATAAAAGATAAATAAGCATTAGTGTCACTTGAAACATAGAGCATATAATCTAGTGATGAAAAAGTCGATGGTGTTCTTCTTGACAACATTAGGTTAATCTATGCCTCCTTGATGAGTGATCACAAAATGATAAGAACTTGGGTCGAATTTCGAGGTGAACCAAACTATTTGCTAATTTTTCTCCAAGTGGAAAGAGAGGAAAGGTACAAAATCAACAAGCATCATCATGAGGAAAACAAGCATCATCATGACAAGCTAAAAGGAACAAATCAACAAATATTACAAACTGATATAAATGTATTTAAAACATTGTTTTCATTCCTGAATGTGCCAAGTAGTAGATCTGGAAATGTCCGCTCTTCACCACCATGGATTATATATATATATATATAT
>LPNX010299536.1:11948-30239 GCA_001517045.1 Pseudotsuga menziesii
ATTGCTATGCTTGTTATTCTCTCAGTGAAAAGATCTTATCATAATGCTAGCTTAAATGTTGAAAAACTAACATAGCGCACCATTCTTTCTGCGCAACTTCGTATTTTTTCTCAACTTCGTCTTTCTATGCATATTGCGCTGGGGATCTCTCCCTTGCTGCCCTCCTCCCTTCGATATTTTTTTTTCTTTTGCTTTCGATTTTTCTCTTACTGCACGTCTTGGCCTTATTTCCTTGCACAATTTTAATTTGCTAGTGTCGGGTTAGGCTATGCAATAGGACGAACCTTGTCCTGGAATTTCTTTACCATTTGTTGAACCTTAGCGAGTTCCTTTGCAACTTCCTCTGCTTGTGTGGTCAATTTCTCAACACGATCAGACTGGACATGTTCCAACGATTTTGCCTCTATTGATTGTACTATGCCTTGAATTTTTTGCTGCATAGGCTGAATAAGGTCCGTGAGCCACTCGACTACCGACTGATGTGCCTATACTCAACTTCCTTAGTCTTTTCTCATTCACGAAGGGTCTTCACTTCTTGCTGGAGTCTCTTGATCTCTGCATTTTTTATGACCTTCTACTAGAGGGGCAGCTTCCTCATTTCCTCCTTTGCAGTGCTGATTTTCTCATCTGCCTTTTGTGCACTCTTCCTAATTTTATCAATTGTTTCATCTTCAAGCAGTGCTCCCTAGATGGTAGCGACAACAGATTCTGTGGCCTTTGCATAGATTGATTCACCTTCTATAATTTTCTCATTTCCTTTAGATGATATTCTTCTTCTTTCCTCAAGCACCTCTAGGGGTGTGCTTGACATCTTCATGGCTTGCATCTCCTCCACTTGTTGTTGAAGATCCTGCACGATCTTTGCGAGCCTAGTTACTTTAGCCAAGGAGTCTTCATCTTCTTTCCCTGCTTCTAGTAGAAATGCTGCAATGGCATTCCTGATGGAGTCCAATAATGTAATGCGGCTTTGTTCATGTGCTAGTATTTCCTGTTATTTTACAACAAGAAAGGTGATGCGCTCTTGTAGTTCTTGCTCTTTCTCCTTCAACAGGGCCTTGCGTAGCTTTTCCTTTTGCTCTTGTTTTGTTTCCTAGTAAGCAACAACATATTCCCTTAGCCAAATTTCAGATGCAGCTTCCTACTGAATGCTATAGACTTCCTCCAAGGATAGCTTGGAGAATTCTATTTGCGCGCTGTTGTCAACAGGACCCGCACTTGTCTCTGAGTCTTCCTCGAGTGCTCGCCTCTGAATCACCAATTTGATTGGAAAAACTAATGCTGGTGTAACTAGTGGAATACTAGGATCGACATCATATGTCTTAGCCTCTACTATGGATTTGACATCCTGGATGGCCTCTATCAACTTATTGAGATTGCCCTTGACTTGGGTAGCAATGTTTAGTTGTTGCATTTTTAGACTAGCGAGGTTATCTTATGCGAACTTAGCAACATCGTCGGCAATTTCCGGCACATCATCTTTAGTCAACGTATTCATGTTCATTGTTTTGTTGACTTTCTACTTCTTATGGCATGAGCATCCCTCTTCTTGCTGTGCATGCATCTATGTCTGCGCATGCTCTTGACTTGGCGACCAGTATGATGCATGGAAGTCTGAGTCATCCATATTATTATTGTCCTCATTGTGTTCCTATAATGGATCATCTTGTTTTTCATCGCCTTCATGCTCTTCGCCATTAACTTGGTGGAGCGGCGGTTCCTCTACATTCTGCTCTTCAGGTAGCGGCTCTGCTAGTGGGCCGTGCCATTCCTCCAACCAAAGATTTATAATTGCATCAATGTTCTCGTTTGTCACCATGAAGCCCGCATGGTGCACTTGCTTGATTGGGTCCTTTATTGGCTCTAGGATCATATTATGCACATCAACTTGAAACTTGATGAATGCGCCATACCTGTGTACCATCGTAGCATGGATTCCGTGGGATAGACAAACAACATCTCACAGCATCTCTGTGTGTACAAAGAACGCAATGTTGTTATCCTTCTGCCGATTGGCGTCTACCTTATCTTCTCACAAATTATTGTACCTTGCACCAAGGTAAGGTAGTGGGACATACATCTGGATGTAGTTCGGTAGATCACCCCACACAATGAACAAAATCAAGATCAGTAGCCAAGAATAGTGGAATTTGTAGGTATCCTTGTGTTGGGCCTGCATTGCATCATCTATGAGTTCGTTCATAAGGTAACATGACCAATTGAATACTCCTCCTAGTGCACATAAATCTTCTAGTTCCACCACCGCTGCAGAACATTGGTTGGGTATCATCTTGTGGAGCATCTTACAGGATAGGATCTTTGCGACGACGTGCACATTTTTGTCTTGGATGGGCCCAATCAAGAATCCCTGGCCCACTCGCTGAAGGATATGCTTCTTCTTAATAGGGATAACGTATTTCTTTGCCAATAATGGTGCAGGATCGTCCCCTTTATTTGGGAGGCCAATGATCCTTGAAATTAACTCGACATCGATCGGATATGGTTGATCCAGCCATAGGGATCCTTTGTGGAAGCATACTAGTAAATGCTTCACATACGTATTGAATTGTACACTATGGCCAAAGTGAGGTATGAACAACATGTTGGTCAATGTTGGTCGCTATGGGCAGACTCGGGTTTACTGTAATGTACCAACAACACCCCTAGCTCACTGGCCCTTTCGGCGACAGACCGCGGAGCGGCCTGAAGTCTCACCCGAAGTGATTCTAATGGGTTGGCCAAAGACTCAAGTGTCTTCGACCAGGTTCTGTAGCATCCTGTGTGCATCTCGCAGCTCTTCTTAACCCATGAGGTCTCTCTTCGCGATGTGCAATTTCCTCTTCCTCGCGATGAATCTACCCTTATCGCATCACCGCATCCGGGGAAACAATTAACTCTCTCCTACGCTCTATCCTTAACCTGTGGTATCGCGCACCACAGCTCCTCTGATGGTGTGATATCTCCTCCCTGCAATATCCTACCGCTGCGGCTCAGTGTACTTAGAGTTACTTGTGTTCGACTTACAGGACTCAACATACAAGGCTGCTTTATACTGCGACTCTTAACTGTCTTGAGTGAAACATAGACAAAATCTTATACAGAATACTTAAAGACTTCAACCTGCATTTATCCTTCTATAATGCTATGAACTAAATAAAACGTACATACATTTAACTGTAAGCAAAGTTCACGTAATGAGTGACAGATACAACAAGTAAACACAATCACATGAATCAATCACATAACACTCTAATTTTACGTGGTTCACTTCCAGGGTAGAAGCTACGTCCATAGAACTGTGTTTTATTATATCTTGAGAGAGTACACAGTTCTGGTGCAACCTGTGTGCAGCTAGAGATCTTCTGGGTAACTCCGCACTCACTGCCTAGAGCCCTTCTCTCCTAGATCTCTTCTCTATCTCTATCTTCTTACAATATTCTCTATCTCTCTCTCTGTCAATCCCTGTGGATTGCTACATAGATACTCCTACGAGCCAGCTGCTGCTTACAGTAAGATACTACAAACTGAATACAGAACCAGCGCACTAGTGGCTATGAGCTAATAGATCAACTACCTCTCTAATTGTATGAATAGCTAAAATGACTCAATGGCTAACTGGATAACCTTTTACAATACAAAATACATCCCTTTATAGGCGTCCCGAAGGTCTTGCCATTGCAACACCGTGGGCCTGTGCCAACAGTAACCCAAAAACCCTAACTAGTGACAGTAGGAATATCCATACTTGGGGTAGCCGCTTTTCGTCACACCACTGCTCTTTGCAGTCTTCCATGCTTCCCAGCGCTAACCATGGGTACTGTGCACCGCTTCCTTTTTCTGTCCTTCATCTTCAATACCTTGGCTTTGTTGCTCCTTTTCCTTTATGAGTGTATTTGATCCCTCTTGTCTTCTACCGCTGCCTTGAATGTAGTGGGTGAGCTCTCTCATCTCGGCCTCTCAGGTATTGTCGTCTTCTTTGACTTCTTTGTCCCGATAGTCATAGTTTCTGGCTCTGCTCTGTAGCTAGAAACATGCTACAACGTCGTATCTTTACCTTATCTCTTCATCTTCTCCAAACCTGTCTATCCGCCAAAATGGAAGCTTCTCCTATAGATGTGGGGTCCTACTCCAATAGTCAAACCTACGTTGGCAAGTCCCTTGGCCTAGTCCATTGGTCTAAGCACCTGGGCATCACTTGTAGCGGACTGGTCCACGACCATGCATTCTGTTATTTGTTGTCCTTCCTATTGTCAAGTGTCAAAGTACTTGAACTTCAACCTCACCAACTCATGAAGGATATCCATTAGCAAGGGAATGCCGATAGGAATTTACAGCACTGCTAGTGTAGTCACCTCCTTTGGGAGAGCTCTCTCCTATGCATCAGTTCTCCTTAGCAGAATGTAATGTGGGAAATTTGAATCAACTCACTTTGCCTCTATCTCTCTTTGTGGTAGCAAGCCTTAGTCCATGACATATTCTACTTGCTTGCCAATAGGTGCCTTTCCTCGCTCCTCTGGAGTGGTTGGAGCCTTGTGTTTTCGTTGATGTGGTGCTGGTGGTGAAAATGCGTGTCCTGGTTGCATCTCATTGGGCCACCTTGGCTCTCTATTAGGTGCTACAACTGCTTGTTGTTTGCATGTTCTTGCCATGGATTCAATCTCTGGTTTTTGTTGTGGTTGTTGTACCTCAGGTGTCTATATTTCTTGTTCCTCATCAATGAGGAAACCAGAGATAATAGTGGTGTTTGATGCCTCACTATCACTGGCGATGTTAATTACCATGGATGTCGGCGTATTTGAACAAGGATGGTTGGGTTTAGCTCTGTAATCATGTGGATCTGGTTTTCTTAGGTCTCACTATGCATAACAGAATGCTTAATGGGGAGGCCGAATATTTATATGGCCCGCTGCATCCTACAATCATCATTTGACAAGAGGTCGAGGTCTAATCAATTTCTCGGGTTGCTTCTACCAACAATTTCTTCATTAACTTATGTAACTTTCTTTTTGGGTTGTACTTGTTAGGATAGTTGTGGTAGTTATGCCAAGGATAGGTGATGGGACCAAAAATTATGCCACCTTGTTCCTTGTACTGCGTCGAATTAATGTCACTTAGTTGTCACAACTGCTAGAATATTTGTCAGAGATTCGTAGTTTAATGTCGGTAAGCCTGTCATTCCCTCTTCTTGCATCCTTTTGCTACTTTTTGCTTTGCTCACTTTTTCTGCACTTCCTTTTCCTTGCTTGAGTTCACGTGATGACTTGATTCTTGTGTGTTTTGTTGCTTGCAGTTATCTCTTGTGTTTTTATGGTGGTTCTATCGCAATCCTGCGATAGAGTAGCTTACGTATTCTGGCCTCTCTTTTTTTTTCACATTTTAACTAGGGATGTTATGCGTTCCGTAGTATGATTTCAGGCAATTGTCGTTCACCATACCCATGACATAGGTACCATCTAACTTCTGGAGTTTTACTACGCCCGCATCAGTAATGTGTGCAATCCTATATGGCCCTAGCAAATGTGTATTCAGCTTGCCCGGGTGCTTGAACAATTTGCTTTCATACCATAAGACATGTCCTCCTTCTTCAGATGGATTAACCCTGATATATTGATCATGCCATGCCTTTTGCCATTTCTTACTCGTTTTAGCATCTAGTTGCAGGGGTATTTTCGTATCCCCTAAGTCTCTCACTATTCCCCTCATTTATAAGAAGTTGGTAGGGAATAGGTTCTGATACTCATGCAGTAGATCCATGATCTTTGAAACTACTTCATCATCCCAATAATCTCCGATATTGGTGAACTTTGGGTTCTTTGGTGATCTGGTATGTACTTCGTTGATTTTCAAGGGTTGGATTAACTGATCACTTGAAATGCTACTTCCTTCTACTTTTCATGTGCCCTCTGATTCTAGTCTACTGATATTAGTCGAATCATCATCTGGGTCTCTGGTTAGACTGTACTGCTAAATGGTTGCGTTGCACTGGTGAGAATTAGCCTCTTTGATAGGGATCTCATCAACTATATTCCCCTTTTCTGTTTGAAGTGCAACGTCAATTGTACGGTGCTCATCAACAATTTCAATTGTATGCGCAAACTTTTTAGGGACCCTCTCGCAATCTTGGGTTCCTTGTCAGAGCTCCACAAAGGTATACCATGTTTTAGGTGTCATTTACAATGTGTATATGAAACCCTCATAGGTGGGTAGTTCCCTTGACTCATTCCCCACCCGTTGCACAGACCTTGTAACTCTTAAACAGCTTCTCATAGATAATTCTCGTAATCTCTTTTGCCAACCCTCTAAAGCCTCACCTGTGTCAGATGTACATGAACTGACGCATCTCCAGCTCAGGTTTCCATCTGATGGTGGATTAGTATAATCTTCCTACATATTTGTGACATTGTATATATGGTCAATATATTCACCCTATCCCTCATTATAGGAAGGCTCGACGTATCTTTGTCCCTCGAATGGATCGATGGGTGATACTACCCTCATTTCCTCATCTTCAAATGAGAGAATCCTTTTCTTGAAATTTATGATGGTCTGATTGTCTATGGCCCAATCTATTCCCAGCAGACCAGTGTATGGGTTCGTGTAATCAACAATGTTAATGAATTCAAAATCTGCAAATCTGCGTAATCCTTTGACGTCGATAGGTACATTACTCAACCGGTCAATGGGTAGGACCTTCGCCTAATTGGAAAGTCACAATTGGATAGGAGACCAATCCAAGCATGGCTTGCCCATATTTTCCCACGTTTGTCACATCAAAATATCGACATTTGAGCCCAGATCCAAGATGATATAATCCATGTCGTAGTCACCTATCTATGCATTCATCCTCAAATAGAAACTAGTTTTACATTTTATTCATACTTGTTTAACTTTCTTCTTAGGTTGCGGCTCTACAGAAATTTCTTCTATCATTGCTTGCAGTTCTGCAATAGCATCTTTATCTTGCATTAGCATTAAACAACTTGATAGAAAGGTTCTTAGCTTACTAACATTTGGTGGAGCCTTCTTCTACAATATGTGTTGAAACCGTTCAAGCATGTCCTTGACTTCTGGGGAAGTATACGGTACTTTTGGGCTTATGAATTCTGATTGTACATCTCAGAATAATTCTTTTTGTTTCTATACATTCAGTGGCTTATTTTTCTATGCCACTGGCCTCACTTGTGGTTGTGGTTTCTCTTGCGGTTTTTCCTGATCTGCTCCAGTCGTCACACCTCCTCGAGTTATGACACTGATGTTCAGGTCTTGTGGTTCAGCCTCAATCATCTGAACGTTAACATTTGGATTCAGGTTCAGGTTTTTTGTAGGGTTAGGTCCTGCAATGGTCCTTGCTTACCACTTTGTGATCTGCTAAGGACATTGTTAGAAACTATGGTCTCGTCCCTTACAGTATGAACATGTCTTCGCAACCTCTAAACAATATTTGGAATAGTGACCCTGTTGTCCACAGTTATAGAATGTAACTTGACCTCTTTCTCTACCAAATCCTCCACCTCCACCTCTTCCTCTAAAGTTTCTACCACCTCTTCCTTGCGGGTGTGGTTGTTGTGGTGGGTACTGGTTCTGCTAGTAGTGTGGCAGATAGGGGCTTTGTTGCACGTATGGCTACTAAAGCACGTACTACAGTTGGTACTGATCAGGTGGGAACTATGCAGGCTCATATGAGGTTTGTGCCTGTTCATCCTCAAAGAACCTGTTGCAGTTGCAACATTTTCCCAAAATGCAAAAAATTTCGGGACCCTCCTTTTGCTTATATTGATTTGATTTTCTTCTTTGATTCGATCTAATTATTTTTTAGAAAGACTTTTTCTAATGCTTGAAATGATCCATTGTTTTTTTAATCTTATAATTGTCTTTGAATGCATTTTCAAGTGTCTAAGTTGGAAGTTTATTGGCTTGCGTTCCCGCCGTTGCAGAGAAATAACAAGTTTTAGCTTCGACATTTTTCTCCGATGCGTATGTCTCAATCGGATGAGTTTTTGTTTCGCGTCAGAAGGCATTGTTACTTCGTTCTCCGTAGTTGTGGATGACAGATTGTGAAGTCCCCCAATCAATGATTTGACTTTTCGGACCCCACTTTGTTGTTTTTTCCGATCCTTAAGTTTTGGGATTCCACCGTTGCGACTGCAGAAAGCACTAGCCTTCCGGTCATTTAGTTGATTTCTCCTCTGATGAAGACCTTACCTATTGCAGAATGTTTGTCCTTTATGATTCTGTCGTTGCGGATCCTGATCCCGCTATCACTCCGATGATTAGTCTTACGAAGCTCCGATGCGGATGTCTCGACGGTTAAGTTTAGTGGTTTTGCCACCCGACGTTGCGGAAGGAATTACTCTTGCGACCTTCAATATTTTTATTTCCGCCATCCGATATTTTCCCCGCCACTTATGTTTGTCCATATATATATATATGGGGTCAAGTTTTATTATTCTATTGCTTTTTTGACAGTCGTGAACTGTCATTATCATGTGCTATCGTTCGCTCGAGCTCGCCCAGTCCCCCATTATCGGTGTACCTGCATTTCCAAGTGGCTCAACCATGGAAGCTTGATAGTCCTCTTCCCGCCGGTCACGCAGCGTTGCCAGGTAGGCTCTTATTAGCTTATGTCGTTCCATTCGAAGCATTTTGTTGATTTTTCTACAGTTAGGTTTTTTCTATGGCTGTTTTCCCTTGACCCCATTATTTACATGCATATATAGTGGGGGGCTTGTGTTGTAACTGTCAGTGGGGGAATTTTTTGGCCTACAGTGTAGTTTCCCTCTACAGCCGTTATGTATTTTGACCCTGCGCTTAGTGGTTGGGGAGATTGGTGCAGACGGCCGTAGCACTGTCCACACCAGTCTGCCCCATTTGATGATAGGCTGTTTGGGAAGGGTCGTTCATGGCCTCCCTGTGATGTTAGAATGGTCCCCCCCCCCCCTTTTCGTGTTTCCCATATCCTTCAAACCAAAGCCATGATGTTTCAAGCGATCCGGTTCGCGGTCATTTTTGAACCCGAGCCAGTTGGGGGGTTATATAGCACTGCACAGTGTATTATTGAACATATATTGCATAGACAGTGTTTTTTTTCCTAAAAACTCACCGTTGAAAACTCACATAATTTCCCTTGTTATCCAACGCAGTGCGATGATCATGGCGCCCGCAGAGAGCCAGAGGTCTCTTCAGTTTAATGTAGATTTGTTTCCTGCTTGAGATTTGTTGATGGAACTGTTTCAGTAGTTGACAAAAGTGTTAGCTTGCACATATTTGCTTAATTTAACTAATTTTCATCATGTTAAACATAGATGAAGTGAAACACTACACATTGTTGTCTCAATGTTTGCAACTTAGCTAGAAATGGCCTAATGACTATAATTTCATATATGACAGGAAGATTCCGAAATCAAAATGTCAAAGCGACAAAATAAGAAGGCCCCTATGGTTGAAGAGGATCCCGATGTGGAAGTTATCACCAAAACTAAATACATCTATGAGGACACCAAGTGCATATTTTGTGTAGAGCCTAAGTACCAGTGGGGAGAGATATACAGGTTGATCACGCGTCGAGAGGTGCCTGATATGGGCTTGGAGGAAGAAGGCATCTACGCCAATATAGAGAGATCTTCACTGATGAAGATTTCCACAAGACCAGAGCTCTTCCCATGCTCTGAAGTGATTGGTTGGATTCTGCCCCGGGCAGATGTAACCACTATGATCCTAGAGAATGTTGACAAACAAGGCTATGCTGCTTATATCCCAGGATATGTAGCCCTAGGCTATCACCTGCCAAAAGCACAAATATTTTTGTCTGACAATTGATTGAAAAACATCTGAATGGACCTTGTTGAGACCCTCAAAAGAATGTTGTTTGTCTAGAAGAAATTTTAGAACCAGGCCGACGGGAGAGTATGACACAGCAAGCTTAAGGACCCCATATAGGTTCATTGCCTTAATTCTTAACAACATTTTTTGGGAGAGCTCACAGAAGGAGCTTCAAATTGGAGTGGATGCCAATTATTTTTTATGTTGCAACCCAGGGGACCATTTTCAACTGGGCCAACATAGTATCAAATAGTATTTCAGCCTGTATGGCCTCAGCCCTGGGAGGAGTGTCCCAAAAAAGGTCATAATTTTACATGAGTTCCATACTCGTCGATTATATACTATGCAATCAACCTTTCCCCGGTCTAAGGTGCATCTGGGATAAGGAGAGGATGTCTGTTTATTTTGCATACAAGCCACTGTGGGCACACAAGTACCACAGTCACTATTGGGAGGTATATGAACATTTCATCATGCCATTGTATACTCTCATTTTTCTGAAGGAATGTGACTGCATGTCGGAAGAGGCATTGCAGGTAATTGAGGAATATGCTGATTATTATTTGATCGAGGATGGCCTCTAATTTAGAATGTTTGGAGGTTCCAGAGCACCCTCCCTACTAACCAAATATGCCACAGACTACATCATTCATAAAGAGGCAGTTAGGCAAGTCTTCCTGGATGGCATAGGAAGCTTTTTATTTGAGCACAAGAAGGATGCCTATCCCCCTTTTCCTTTCAAGTTAGGAAGTTACAAGTTTACCAGAGTGAAGAAAGCAGATGAGTTTGTAGAAGAATTGGAAAAGTTTCATTTTGGTGAGATGCCCTTCCATAGAAATGACTCCCACAACAAAGTAGCTGAACACTGCAAAGAGGCAAATGTTCATTTCGAATACACTTTCCATTGGGACAGAGAAGAGCCTATCTTCCGTAGTGCGTTGAATATAACATCATTGAGGAAAAGGTTCAAAACGAAGATCACCACCAAAGGTGGGAAGGGGTAGGATGAACAAGCGAAAGCCGATGAAGAAGCCAGGAAAAGAGATGAAGAAGCCCAAAGGTTGGCCTGAGAAGCTGCAGGGTGGCTGCAGGGAGAAGAGGAAGAAAAAAGAAGAGCTGCCCAAGAGGCATCCAAAAAAGCAGAAGAAGATGCATGAAATGAAGAAGAATAAAGGAAACGAAAGCTTGATGAGGAGCTTAAGAGACAGGAAGAAGACAGGGTGAAGCTGACCCAGTCAACGACAGAACAGTCATCCTCTGACACAGCTGGCGGTCAGACCCAAGAAATGGAGAACTCCGAGGTTTAGGACCTAGAAGTACCTGCTGCCAGCATACCTGGACAGTCTATTGTCCCCACACTTAAACTGGTCCCTTTTTTACAGAAGGTAGGGGAAGAAATCCCTGATTTTAATACTGTCTTCTATGACAAGGAAAAAAAGACGATAGTGAAAAGAACTGAAAAGAAGGTCGAAAAAGGAGGTCTGTTCGGGAAGATGATAATGGATACAACCGTTGTATATGGGATAGATTGAGATCCCAGATTCACCATTAGAGAAGGAGCTGCATTGATCCATGCTTCGGAGGATAATGTAGAAAAAATCATGACAGATCTGGAGCAATCCAAGAAGTCTTCTGCTCAACTAAAAGACACATTAAGAAAGGAGAGAGAAGAAAATAGTAAGATGAAAAGAAAGTATGAGGACATGCAAAAAGAGATGAGGTCTTCAAAGGATGGAATGCAGGTTCTCCAAGCAGAAAGGAGGTCTATGGAAACTACACAAGAGTGTCTGGAGAGAGTGCAACAATAGTATCAAGAGCTAAGGGTGGAGAAGGAACAACTGCTGGGAAAAATATAAGAATTAGAGCTTTAAAAGGCCACCTTGGAGGCAAGTGAGAAGCAGTCTCAAGAACAAAAGACAAAACTTCAAGAGAAGATTTCTTCTCTAACAACTGCTTTAGAGGAAGCAAAGGAGCAGCAGGTTAACCTCCAACCTTTCAGGGAACATGTGCTGGCACAAAAGGCCAAGATGCTTCAGTTGCAGACTGCCATAGAAGAGGAGATATGCAAAGTTTTGCAAGTAGATGGCTGATTAGAGGAAATTATGGAGACTTCCTCTTATTTTGTTGATAGATCTCAGGACGTCCTGGAAGTCCTGACAGCAAGAATGGCAAGGATGGAAAATAATGGAGAAACTCCTGTAGAGCTGCCCTCAAAAGATTGACAGGCCCTGAAGCAGGATTACGACTTATTAGAGTTTGCTATAAACACAGCAGAGGATTTCAAAAAGGCTGTTAGAAAGACAAAAGGAGCATGCACAGAATTCTTCAGAAGGCTCCTGATTACCTATAACCGGTGCCAAGTAGAAGCTGAGCAGAGGCTAGATGTTTTTCCATAGCACAACTCATTTGTGGAGAGTTTACAGAAGAGGTATCAAGAGGAGGAACCAAAAATACAGCACATTAAGGACCTCGATGACCAGATATTAAGGAGTGAAGTAGATCATTCCGCCATCAGTGTGCAACTATTGGAGGATCAACTTCGTTTGAGTGCGGCCAGAATTGAGGCCATCAAGAACTAAGCTGCAAAGTTCGAGATAAACATTTAATTTTTGGAACCTTGTGCGTTTGAAGGCATCACCTCTGAGGCTTTGGCGTGGAAGAAATTTATGAATACTCAAGTGGGTCCCTCCTCGTGAAGGATTGTTCCCTTGTGTAATATGTAACTATTTTGTAAACATGCGAGGAAAGTGAATTTTTGGGAGGCGAAGGGTTGGGAAGCCCAGGGGTTATTTGTGGGCAGCCCAACAATCTCATCCTTTTTGTATACATATAGAATACTTAGAAGAACAAGGGGTTTTCCCCAGTGAGACATGTAAAGAGATATTGTAAGAAGAACTACTTTTTTTTGCAATAAAGAATTATTGTTTGCCTATTGGAGAAAGTTTGGTGGGACATTCAAATGCTATGCTATGGATTGGTGAAAGATGAACTATTTCGTTTTTCCAGTTTTTGTCCATTAACTGTGAGATCATTCTAACTCTTAGAGCCTATGTTCTTGTTTAAATGATTTCTGGTTTATTCTATGAAATTACCACCGTGAGTAATGCATGTTGTTCATAAACAATTGGCTATCTGATTGTCTAAATAACTTTAATCATTCATGTGTTGTAGGAAGGAATATCAGCTATCTGTAATTTATCTTTATAATGCTTGCACAATATACATTACTCCTAAATAAATTACAATTTGGCTCCCCGGGGATAGATAGACAGATAGTTAGTTTTACTTTATTTCCGCATATGTGATTTAGATGCTTGTGAGTTCTAAGATGAGAGGTAAGAACCTACACATCACATTGTGACTACTCTTTGCATCCTTATCACCCTGCATTGTTAATTAGGCACGTGCATATCATACTTTAAGTCAAAAATATAAAACATACACGGTGGACTGGGCCGCAACTGGTAAACCCTTTTGTTACTTGACCTACAGTGGCCGAACCGCAAACTGGACGGATTCCCTACACCAAACAGTCATGAGCTAGTTGGGAATGTTGACTAGGGAGAATCCCTTGCTGTTGTTGCCCTGCGAATTTCCAGGCCTCAACAGAACCCTTCATTTTTCATTAAGTAGGTGTTGACAGTCTTTTCTTCCAAGAGTTGATATGCTCTACAATCTTTCTCATCATGTCCTATTGAATTACAAAATTTACAGAATAGGTTTGTAGGGGTAATTAAAACGTTTTGAAAATATAAACATTCTTCATCGTGATGGCCTTTTGACTAGAAAATGTGACACCATGGTATCCCATGGTCGTTTAATGGGTTGGGTGCACCTGATGCAATGTAATTCAGGAAGGTCGAACAATTACCCTTAGTTTGTCTATCCAGCCTACATTTTTTGCACCACAAATCTTCTTGTCCTTCTTTACCCTTCTTATGTATTGAAGTCGTATCTTCAGATTGGCCAGCTACGACTGGATCTGCACCATCTCTACAGCATCGTCGCCAATGGGAGAGCCCTCTAACTTCATTTCCAATTCTAGTGCTTATGTTTGTGATTCAATCTTTTGTTGCATTAACGGCCCTCAGATGTGTGGTAGCAACACAACAATAAACCACTCTTTATGTTGCACATCAGACATTTGGAATCTTACTTTGACCATCAACGTCTTGAACCACTAATCAAAGTCCCATATGGTTTCTGCTAGAGCCTGCTTAATCTCCTTAATCTTGGTTATATACTGCGATTCCGATTTAGGGTTCCTGAAATCAAAGATCATGGAAGCTCGGATATCTTCAAGGGTCTTGTGTGGTGTTTTCATTGGTGCAGGGAAGAACTTCTTGAACCAGTCTAGCCCATGACCCCTCAAGATCGTGATCATCTACACCTTTTTTATGTTTGCATTATGGACTAAACGCACCATCCAAACAACTTCACAGAGGAACCAATGCTACTCTGAGTCTTCCATTCCATTCCCATTGGATCTGGGTAACTAGACATCTATTGTAACCATTAAGTTGGCGTCAAGGTTTTCTGGTTCAAAATTCAAAGGGGTGTACCTTCTCACACACTAGTCACAGGGATAGAACTATCTGTATAAGTAGTCCTTTTTGGGGATGAAACTCTAGATCTTACTTTTGGTGATATTGTTTGGGTTATGCAGTTATGTCTTGACCTCGATGTCTCCTTGGAATATTTTTGTCCTTCCAACATTGGTCTATAGTTCTCCTCTTCATCGCAAGACCCTTCATCTTCGTACGATCAAATTTTGTGGTCACTTCCCCCAAACAAGCTAGGATTCCATCATCCCCTTTCGATTTTCCTTGTCTTTCCTGATCTGAATATTATTCCACTCCTTAGGACTCCAACTTCTAATTTAGGTTCTATGCTTCTTGGGAAAATTTCAATTCTCCCCTTCCCATCTTCTCAATAGGTCGTATGTGACATAGCCTCCTTCTTAGGCACGCAGCTCAACTACTTAGTTGCATAGGCAAGCATTTTTATCCATGTATTAATACGTAACAAGTATCTTATTCGGGGTCCTTGGAAAAAATTTCTTTAAGTTTCACTATATGAGATTATAGTATCTACTGCAAACTCAGTAATATATCCTTTCAATATACTGTGAACCCAAAAATCAACAGCTCTAGAAATAGGGTTACTTACACTGGTTACCTCACGAACCAATTGATTGCTCCACTCGACAGTCTCTCTTCTCTGAAAATTTGGCTTCTTCGTCGCCAATCTTGACAACCATTAATGCAGTAAAATGGGGAACTTGGAAAAGAAGATCTTGTGAATATAAGAATATATATATTTGTCTATCCAGTTCTCTATGCTCAACCATGTCCCAACACTCTCTTCTTCTGTGAACGCTAGCATTTTAGAATCCATCCAGTTTTCTATCTCCTTGTTCGTCGGGTGCCACAACATTTCCCTTGATTTGATCAATAGGGTCCCAGCAACAAAACCATTTGTTGGCCACTTTTCCTAACTCGCACGACCCAGGTTTTACGTAGCCCGTCAACCCAACAAACACCCAAGATACCGGCCCGGCTGAGAAAGCCCCGTCGGAAACACCTGCGAAGCAGGTGCAGTCTCACCCAAGATATATCTTCGATGGGTAACCACTGGAACCATGTTTTTGAGATTGTTGAGGGATTATAGTCCCTTGGCACACAACAAAGGAGCTCAATGAAGGAAACAGGATGGCTGGATGGTGGAGTCATTCTTGCGTGACTGAGCACAACTATATGTCATCGCGTGCAACTTATCCTTGTTCTCAACCTCACAACTGATGCAACCTGTATGATGCAGCTAAATCATACTAACATATAGTCTATTACCTACATCGTGACTTAAGACAGAAACACATAGGCTGATATATACATATATTTCAATGATGCCTTCCCAAGCTTTCATCTACTGATTACAGTATAACACCAGGTATTTAATCAATATTTCAACATTATATAGAAAGAAAATAGAAATCATTCACATAAACATTCACAGCATCAATAATCCATTCAAACACAAGAGATAACGTGGAAACTCATCTGGGAAAAACCACCAAGGTGCTCTTCATCTGGCATGAGAAAAGGATATAGCACCTTTAATTTGTAGGATGCAGACTGATCTTATGATATGTCTTTATGACTCAGACTTATGGTTCTCATGCTCTCTGGTTTGTTCTTCTACCCTACCTCTTCTTCTAGCGGTCTATGCACACATTAGCCAGATCCGTGGCTCAATAGCCTCCTATCGCTACCAGACTCTTCCCGAGTCTTCTCTTCCTCTAAACTCTACAACATTACAGCAATATGGCGTCCTTTGCCATGGATCGCAAATAGATAGCCAAAAAAATAAGTGGAAATCCAACCTTTTTACTATTGGAAAACCAACCTAAAACATAATTACGACCAACCTAAATGTAATTAATACCAACCCTTTTACCATTGAATACCTCCTATTTATACTATTTTACATGACCATGCATGGTCAATTGCATACAAGCATTCTATTAACTGTCACCATCAACTACCCCTCAGGCTACAGTTGTGGTGATTATGACTTGAAACGAAGCACTATAGACCTAACTTACTAATATTCCCTTACGTGTGTGCTGATGTAGGCTTACATCACCTTAAACGGCCATGATCTGCACCCGTTGCTTTCTGGCTGTTATCACCTGCATGCTCATGCACTTTCCTTTCCTTCATCATGAGCCTCTCCATTCTACCTGCACTGGTCCTTTCCTTCCTTCGCGACCTTCCTTTTTTTTTCTGTCACACGCGTGGTGCACCTTGTTTTTCTTGCATGTGAACTTATTTCTTATGCTCCTTTCCCCGGCCAACGGGAAATTTGAAAAAACTTCAAGGTAGAGATTCTTGTGCCAGTGTTTTCTTGGTAAGTAAATTTTTTGAAGTGATTGTATTTCTAGATTTCCACTCCATTTTGTATTTTCTTTCATGTTTGAGTGAGAGTAATGTAATATGGAATTGATCTTTGATACTCTAGTTTATCAGACTCAAACATTTTAAAATCTTTCTTCTAAAATTATTATAGAATTCATCCTTGTTAGATGCTCTGCTTTAAAGGATTGTTTTCCTTTGTCTACTATCATCTTGTGATCCCTAAAGTCTGAGGAAATGGTGTTTTCCCTTCCTCTGTCCTTGTTGTTTTCAAACCCCAATCTCATGTAGCTCAAACTAGTATATGTTTATTGACTGCATTTCCCAATGATAACTTTTTAAGTTTGTCCTACCAAACGCTATGAAAACAAACTTGTTCCTATCAGAAATATGACCTTTTGAGTGTTATTATTGTATACTTTGAGTGAGATAGTTTTATGATTATTGGGAGATACCTCTCTGACTATATACGGTCAGAATACAGTCTAAATTTTCACTTGTGGTTACCTCAGGGTTTCCTTGATATAACTCGAGGAAAATTCGAGTGATAACATCTTGATGTCGTTGTTGATAAACGAAGGTCAATATTCCATGGGTATGAATGACAGAGTTTTAGATTTGACTGTTAATGGTAAAAAATGGCCAAAAATCAAGTAGGCTGTGCATTTTTCACCTGGCGACTCCAAATTTGAAGAATCTAAATTTCATAATTTGTGGTAGGAAGCTCAATTTTCAGATCAACTGTTGTATTGGATTCATTGGAATTTTTTCATTACTTCATTACGCACCAATTTTGATAGATTATGGTAGGTAGCTATGTGAACAACCTCGACATGGAGAGCATTTCTTTCAGAAAATTTTTCAGTTTGGTTTTCAATGTGAGTTTCAGTTTTAGTTTGAAGTTTCAAGTTAATATTTTCAATTTGCATTTGGTTTTAGTCTTCAGATGAAGGATTGCTAACAGGTTACAGGTTGATGTTGGTATTAGTTTTTTTTTCTATTGGTGGAATTTGATTGCTTGTAGTATGGGTTCAGTTGATGGTCATAGGTTAGAGAAGGTTAAGGTTTTCATAAAATCTTGTGAGAATCCCAATGGATCAGGAATAGGTCTACGAGTTATTTTCTACCTCGCAAGGAGGATAGCATCCCTAGTTGGAGCCAGTTGTGACTACTATTTTATTTTTGTGGGACTTGGTGTTGTCTCCTTATGAATTTCAAGCTTACGTTGGTGGTTTGATAGCTCCGAGGCTTGGTTCATTTGATGAATCATGGAAATTTTTCCATATTTGGCAGGAAAAGGAGTTTTAAGGGTGCTTTGGGTAAACAAAGAGAAAGATATTTTTTATAATTAGGGATAAAACTAGTTTTGAAGTTAATTGTTGGCTGGCATATTTGGATTTGTGTTCTCAGGAAAAAAATTATAAACGTAGCCCGGAGTTTATTTTATTGAATATGAATATATATATATGTGTGTATATATATATATATATATATGTATATGTATACGTATACGTATATGTATATGTATGTATGTATGTATGTATGTATGTATGTATGTATG
>LPNX010299536.1:30339-80039 GCA_001517045.1 Pseudotsuga menziesii
AAGATTTGTTTCATTTTATAAAAATATTGGCCCAAGCCTAATGTCCAAGTAAAATCTCAACACTGAGATCAATATGACCATTCAATATGTCGACTCAAAACCTGCTACATCAACACAATACACAAGTCATGTTAACCAACACGAACCAAATCTCACCAACAAATTCCAAGCAATAAGCCCTAAATCGAGGAGGAGCCCATAAGGGGACTAAATAGTGCACTACACGTCGATTTAAGTTACAACCATCAGTGCATATAAATCCTTGGAAATTTTACCCAACACATGTCGGATATTTATTGAAAATTTTAAAAATAAAATCACATTCATCATGATTTGCTACTAGGACTTTCTACCTCCAATTCCTCCACAACATAGGAGAAAAGGGGTCGTATCTCCATCAATATTCTATTCTACTCAATGATTGTGAAGGAAAATGTATTAAAAGACACAATATTAATGGATCGATATTTTATTTTTAATTATTCCTATAGACGAATGTTGAAAATTGCAGAATGTGTACATAACGCGTCCACTGATGCAATGTCATCTCTGCTTGTGGTTGCCCTAAATGAAGGTCAAGATATCATATTTGGTGGAACTATGTCATGAAATTCATCTCTATAGCAAACAATGAAAATGATGTGAGATGTACATTGTAGACATTATAGAATGGGTTCAGGATATCATGAAGACAACTAAAAAAATTTCAGTTCTTGAATAATGGTTGGTTGCGGTAATGAATTGCATTCAAGAGATATGGTTAATAATAGTTACTAAGAAATTTTTAACGTTGATATATCATATGTGGTTATTGAAGCCATGAATTTTGAGAATTTGATCTACATAAGGATCTAGGAACACAAGAGACTCACACAATTCGAATTAGTTGCAAAATCCAGCAAAAAAGATTGAAAGAGGAACAATTTTACATACACATGTGAACAGAAAGTGGATACTATTGAACTGTCTAACATATGAATGTGTTAAGAATATGTATATATTACATCTGGATCAATTCATGAGGCTTAGGAAGCCAAATATGAGTGTACATGTGACATGGGAAAAATTCGCCTCAATCCCCCCTAGGTGGACCAAACAAGCTCCAACTCATCCGAAATGATCACGAACCAAGGTGTGGGAATGGAGGAAGTGTGTTGAAGACATTATGACTCCAAGGAATGCATGGGTGAGAAACTAGAGGTGTGTGGGAGGATCTATGTGACAATAAATGCTCCTATGAGAGACCAAATGGACAAAAATACACATGAGCTCCCCCTAGTCAAACCTAGAACACCCAAATCAAGGATGTAGCACCCAAAGTAATTAAATGATGGTGCACATGTGTTTTTTTATCAACTATAGTTTTTTTGCATGTGTGAAAGGCCTGAAAATAACCACTTCACCTCCAGTTGCACAAATAGATCTAAGAAGATAACATTACTCATAAGAAATAAACACCGCATGATAGATCCATGTCGCACACATTCACCATTTGATTCACAGAAAAAAAAACACAGAAAGAGAAAAAAATATAACAGTATTTAGATCAACCTTTGTCTTCATATTAATTCTGCACAATCAATCACAAATCCAAAACAAACAACAATTCAATTAAGTCTCAACTCTCAATTCTCACTCTATGATCTTGTTATAATCTCATAAATCACATAAGGTTACCAATAATACATACGAAAATATACATACATAACAAACAAGAGATAAGAACAAGTAGGTGAATTAACAGATTATATTACATGAATGGGTCCATACAACACAGAGAACTGAACCGAGTTCTCATATGGCTCAACAACCTAATATATATGATTACAAAATAGTTTCAAAATAACTACCTATTGGTTCGGTGAACTAACACGACCTTAGGTGGCCGATCTAATCTCTATTTTAGTCGGCCAACCGACTTAGTCGGCTGATCGACTTAGTTGGAAGATTGACTTAGTCGGCTTATCAACTCACTTGGCTATCATTCAAGTCGACTTATCGACTTGCTCCTCCAACATCTCCCCCACAAAAAGAACATTTCTTCATCCCAAAGAAATAGGGAGGTACAAAAATTCTTCCTGTTTGTTCTTGGTAGTCATTATGATGTGCCTAGTCTTCATGGGATGCGAAGTCTGATGGTCAGTATTTTCTGTACATAGACTTTGACAATTGTTGAGGCTTTCACTGCTAGGTGATGTTGGAAATCTGTCCAACTTTGCAATATTTTCTGGATGTCAATGGTGAGTGTAGTCAAGCTTGATAAGATCGACATCTTCTCTGAAATGGAGACTTCAACTATTCTCTCCATGTCGGGAGTCAAGCTTGATAAGATCGACATCTTCTCTGAAATGGAGACTTCAACTATTCTCTCCATGTCGGGACCCATAAACTGGTCCTTCTCCTCTGCAGTCTTGACAAGTCGTTTCATCTGCGGGCAGATGATGTCGACTTTTTCCAAGTTCAGGATAGCTTGTTGCACCCACTGATGTGCTTCCCTCTTAAGTTTTTGCAGCTTGGCTATTTCAATCACTATTTGTTCTTCTATTGTGGTTCCGAGTGCTTCATCAATGGTTTTCCTATTTTCGAGTGCTTGGATCCCTTGTCGGGTCTATTGAGTTTGCTGATAGACTTTCCCATAGTAAGCAGGCCAGTCTCGCAGTATTTCTTTAGTGATGATAGACTCCTCCATGTGATATTGCATCACTTTATAAGATTTAGAAAAGGCTGCGTGTTGTTCCATTAGGAGGTAGGGAGTTTCTTCTTTTTGCTCCTCCTTCGTTTCTTGAATGTGTGCTTGGAGTTCCGACACCATGATTTCAAATAGATGATATGATATTTCGAGCGGTTTGTCAGTGTCGACCTCTACGGGGCCTGGCATTAGTAATTGTGCAAGGTTTCTGCATTTGTTGAGGAACTCGATCTGTTCTTTGACCTTGTTGTCGAGTTCCTCACTTCTCTGCTATCTCCTTATCTTTGCTTCGACTGCTAGGGTTTCTAGGAGTTGTCCTAGCTCTGCATCGGTCAGTGAGGTTGCATCTTTCAATTTGATATGGACCTTTGATGGTTTTCCATGATGCTCCTTCTTCTATTTCTCCTTCCTCTTCTTATTCTTTTCCTTCTTTGTTTGTGTCGGCACTTGTGTACCTACAAAAGTTGATTCAGGATTTTCAGTTTGTGGGATAGTGGTCAATGGTTTCTCTGTTTGGGGAGGTGGGATGACTACTGCCTCTAGTTAGTTAGATGCAGGGGGTACAGAAGTGGATGCAACTGGTGCTGATGGTTGTGGTGCAGCTTGTTCTGAGTCGGGGGGTGGTGGTGGTGGTGGAGATGGTGGTGGTGGTGATGGAGTTGGTGAATGGTCAGGGGTGATTGGGTTGGTGGAAGTGAGGCAAAGAGGTGGGTTGTATAGCTGGGGAGGTGAGTCTAGGTCGAAGAACATTTGGTTAATTTGGTGATTTATGTCCTCCTCATTTTCTTCTCCTCCGGTCGGTGCAACAGCAGGTAGGTTGGTTTGGGGTACAATCGAAGTGATAGGCGCGGTCCAATGTGCTGTCACTTCAGCTTCCTTATCAGGATTTCTCTCGAATGTCGAAGTGATAGTTGCAAAGGTTTGGGACTAGAATTAATGACCTGGTTGATATCCACCGACCTTGAAGAGAGGTGATTTCGTGGATAGTTTCTATACCGATGTGAATATCTCACGCAATTTTTCAATAAATGCCTACAAATCTCTGTCTTTATCGAGCATTGCCTTCATAGATTTTGACATAGCACTTTTGCACAAGTCGAGTGGGATTACTGAATGTTGTTCTGGTACTTGCTCCTCTATTGCTTTTGTCAGAGATGGAGGTGGAGGCGTAGACACAAGATCTACGACGTTCTCAGGTGTCATCATGTGGGTGGTCTTGGCTTTCTTTGGTCGACCTAGTAGTGCTTCTACCTTGACAAATATTTGGAACTGGGTTTCCACCGGCACTTTATTTGTTGCGGAATCTTCTATTATGTCGATGGTCGTAGCTCCCAGTTCATCCTCGTATCGAAGTTTTATCCATTCTTTTTCACATTTCTTAATATGATCTTCTAGATTCTATCCTTGAGTAAAGAAAGGTATTTGATACTGTTTGCTTAACTTCTTTCCTCCAAACCTTTCGACAAAGTAAGTCGAAGCTGATGTCTAGGTATGCAATCTTGTCTGATGGGTATCCCACCATCGAGTAGCTTGGCCTATAAAAGTTTCTTCTAGGCTTTGAATTCGACCATGGAACCAATATTTTTGGAAACTTGTTCTACATGCATGACTAGTGATTCTCTTTCCTTGTAGCTTAGTATTTGTGTAGTATTTACATTGGTAGGTTATAAAGTAGGGTATTCCCTAATTTTCTTCTCAAATTTTTTTGGGACAATGGACACTATGAAGCACTGTTGGGTAGGCTTTTTCTGTACTTTTTGAATAGTCCAACACCCTCTTGTTGTTGTTTTATAGTTCTCGATATCCCAATCATATAATTGTGCATCTGAATTATAACCAACTGAGTCTTGGTTTCCTAAATGAAGTTCTTCGTAGATATTAGGTTCTGTATAATCTGCATTGTTTTGAATCTAGTAGAGTTGTCGGATGCCGACTTCTTCACCAATAGGTTCAGTCCAAAGTTCTCCTTGAGATGGATGAATAGGTAAAATTACCTTTTGTCCATTTCCTTTTAATTTGATTCTCTCTTTGTCCATGGATATCGATGATTTCATCTTTCTACCCCAAGGTCGACCTACTAACGCTGGGAAGGAACTGGATCCTTCCTTAAGGTCAATGATTTAAAAGTAGACTTTGGTCAAGATTCCTTTTATAGTTGTGTCAATGTTTTTCCAGACTCCAATAGGTTCAATGAGGCCTTGATCGGCTAGTTTCAGGTATATTCCTGACTCATATAGTCAAGGTTTTCCCATTTGCTCCAAAGTGTCACAAGTCATGATGTTTACCTGTGATCCAAAGTTGAGCATGACTTGTCGGACATGGTATCCTTCGATTTCCAGGTCGACAAGTGGGTCGGCATCGCCTTTATATTTTTTATTTAAGCTGCAAATATTCTTTGTTTGTTTTCCGGAGTTGTTATGTTTTATTTCATATAGTAAGTCAATGCACTGAGATACTAAGTTTTCTTTTTGTACAAGCTGTATTAATTTGTTTATTGTGTTATGTCGATTGTCACTAGCTTGTTCCTATTGTGCAAATTCTTTGAATACATTGGTTGCTTCTTTGTATGTTTGTTTTTCTTTAAGTGGATCAGGGTAGATATTTTTCTCTTTTACTTTGCTGATTCTTGGATTATCACTTCCTGCTTTTGTCCCTTGTCGGGTTACAATATGCAAATTTTTTTGTGTTTATTACATCATTTTTTTGCACACATGACAAGACATTAACCATTTTTTTTGTATTTATTTTTTCCAACGTGGTAGGGAAATCCTCTAGTGAGTGATCCCCTACTCCACAATGAGTACAAAATTTGAGGCCAGTTTTATCTTTATATGGATAGTATGCATACCAATGTCCCTCCTTATAACATGTAAAGCATTGGATGGGTCTATGTGGTCGGTTGTCTCGATTCCCAGGAAATCGACCTCATCCTCCGTAGCCTCCATGTTGATTGTCATACTGATACTTTTATATTCAACCTTCATATCTCTAACTATTCTGATCATTTGGTAAGTTGTTTTGCTCATTATTTTGTCCAACTACAGTGGTTTGGTAGATTGCATGAAAATTATGTCGGTTCTTTAGGTTAAAATGGCAGTCGGCTGTGTTATGATTTTTAGTTTTGCAGATTGCATAACAAGATGCCTTGTCATTATTCATGTTGAACGGGCAATATTTTGTCAAGTGGTCTCCATGATCCTGGAAAATATCGTAAAAACATTTCGTCTACATGAATCGAACGTCCTGTCAGTTGTATTCCTGTCAATAGTTGTCTTTGGAATGTCTGGTCGTTGAGCACTTTGTGCACTAGATATCCTTATTTTTGAGGTTTAATTCCTTTAAAGACTTCTGTACAATCTCAAGTTGTTCTTCTAGTCTATGATCGGTGGAGTATGCTGGTATGTCCTCATCCATTTTCACTTGGAGAGCTTTTGTAAGCACATCTTCGTAAGATTTGAATATTTCCAGACTTATGTGTCAACGCACTTTCTAAGATAAACCTACAAGAAACCACTGGATTAATAATTTTCATCTATAACATAGTCCAGTTGGCTAAGAAGATATTTCCATCGCTTATCATAGTCACGGACAGTTTCTCCTGGCTTTTGTGATGTTGTTTTTAGTTTTTTCGCTACCAGGTGTTTTGCATTTGGAGTTTTGAAAAATGTTAGAAATTGCGCTTTGATCTCGGCTTTGGTTGCTTGAGGTTGCATTTTAGAAAAGGTCATATACTAAGTTAATGTCGTTTTCCTCAAGGTGCCAGCAAACTGTGCCATCTATCTGTCTTCATACGCAACTTGGTTAGCCTCCCAAGTTGACTCACAGACGAACCAGTGTCATCTGGGGTCCTCATCCCCCTCATATAGAGGAATGTGTGCTGACCTCTGACCCATGTCAAAGTCACTGTCGCTACTTTCCAGAGGTGGTGGTGGTGGAGGTGGGGGTGGGGTTGGTGGTGATAGTGGGGTTATTGGCTTATTCATCTCTACAGAGCTATCATCGACGGAACTTGTGTCTTCGTCAACTGGCAGTCAGTTGATTTCAACTTCTTCTGTCGATGTCAAATTGTAGTTATCTAGCCGTAGTTCTAAATGTTCTGTGTCCTCCAAAGCTATATTTGGTACTGGGGGTTCTCCTTCATGTGTCGGTAAAAGTAAGTGGATACTTTGGTTGGAGTGTACCGCTTGAAAGGTAACCCAATTTCCTTCTTCTGGTCGACGGATAATGAGGTGTCTTCCAGTGAATGTCTCGTCGTCTAGTCGAATCCATATACCAAAGTCACTAGCTCCTAGTTGGAGGTCCTCTTCGACAATAGTTTGTATCTGGATACGCAGATTCAAAAGAGAGAGAGTTGTTCCTTCATGGGGAACTCTTAATTAGAGAGCTTCTGGCTGCTCTATCCACAATTCTTCCTCTATAAGGGATGCCTCTTCTTCCACGCCTTCTTCTTGTTGGTCATGACCCAAATCTGGAGGATTTATTTCACGGGCGATCACCCTAGGACTCCTTCCTCTGTGCACCGCTAAGGCTCTTTCTCTTCTCACTTCCCTCCTTTGTTGTATCTCTTCCTTCTCTATTTTTTGAATGCTTGACATACTATTGTGTGATACTATCTTCTTGATTTCCCTTTTGGTCGACTTCTCATTACTAGTGAATGGTATCTACTTCTAGGCGACTAGAATCTACTCCACTTTATCTTGACATATGACCAGCTACCCCCCCATAGCCTACCTGATGCTTTTAGAAAGCCCGGATTGTTCGATCTACTTGCTTAGGAAGTATTCCCACTCCATTTTTGAAATGAATTTTTCCCACCTCTTTTTCTTTTCTTCCCAATTAGGATTTAATGGTGGTCCGTGAAGTGATAGATGAGGTTCGACAATATGACCTACTCCTTTCTCAATCAGGAATTTAAACAGCAAGGTCAGCAAGGAACATAGAAATTGCTCGGTGGGGTCTGTGTAAAATTTCTCCTTGACTGTTTCCACTAAAGTTATATCTTCTATTTCTTGCTCCTCGCAGAAGTCGTTGACAATTTTTTTAAACCACTCCGACAAGTTTGTTCTTCCTCCTTGGATCAGTTTTTCCAGCAACTGTTGGTATTTAGTCGCTTCCGGATTTTTCATCCAGGAGTTTCTTCAGAATCACTGATTCTGCAAACTTCTCATGTGTTTCTGTAAAGAATCTTGCTTTTGCTTGTGTGTTCATTAATCTGTTTCTTCGTGCGTAATTCTATAAATAAATTGCAACTTTACATTCCCACCAGTCCTTAATCTCCTGTTCTGATATTGGTCCAAAAGTACAAAAAGTACAAAAAGTGACACAAAATATTCAAAATAATCTATCTTTCACCTTATGCAAAATATTTCACTTGTGCAGTGTCTTCTGAGCTTGCATAGAATCCGCGATGCTACGTAATTGACTTATCCCCAAACCCCTTCCAACATGATCCCAACACAATATTGTGGCTCTCCCTCAAGCAACGTAAGTTGGACATGGTGTACTTGTTAATTTTTTGCTTGAATTCATCGTACTGCTGATTGATATTTGTTACCTACACTTTGATTTTTGCAGCAAGGTCCTAAAATCCAAGAAATTACCGCTTTAAAGGGTTCTCCACCATCTTTTCATTTACTTCCTTCATAACCTGCTATAGTGCAACGAATTCTTTTACCAACAATTGGGCTCCAATTTCTATGAACTCATCAATCTGATCACTACATTTTCTCTGTCGCTCCTGAGATTTTCCAACTCGTTGATATAGCTCCTTTAACTCTATGGACCATGTAATTGAAACAATTGGTGGCATTTTCCTCAATGTCTTCTTCGGTGTTTCTAACTGGCCCTTGGATTCCTGCAACTTGTTTGTCAGTTATTCTAATTGTTCATCTTGTTCGAAAATACCCAAAAATTGTGTCATCACTTCAGTAATATTTGTGGCCTCCTACTCCATTTCTTCAAAATGTGCCGCTATCTCCTCGATGGAACCCTTTCATTCTGCAATTTGCTCGGGTGGTGTGTCTGGGTAGACTAGAGCATTAAAAATGCTATTTTCCAGCTGGAGCTGCGCGATGACTTCACCAAGTTGCTTTTCCTTTACAACTACATCCAAATCTATACTGGTTTCATGGATGTACCGACAAGAATCTGTAACGGATTCCTCCACTTGGCCCCAACTAGAAAAAATTTCAGCCTTCTCAATAACAAGGCGATCGGTTTCCTTCTTGAGTTCTATGATTTCCCATGTCACCTTTTTCATGAGCTCCTCTTGTTCCTTCTTGAGTGCCACGATTTTCTTCTCTTTGTCTGTTGTCAATGTTTCCTTTGCACAATGCAAGTCCTCTACTTATTTCTGTAGCGTCTCCTCTTCTATTTGTGACTGAAGGTACTGGTCGTTGATATCTTTTTAATGATCAGCCAAATATGGGTTGTTGACCCACTACATGTGGACTAAGGTTTGGGTGGACAATTTATTGATATCCATCGCAACGTTCTGCAGCTACTGTAGCAAGGAGTTCACATCCTCTCATCCAGCGTCAATTACAGTCGGGGGAATCTAAACAATCCTGGTTAGCGGCTCGGTGCTAATTGACGCATAGTCCTGCATAGCTACATCCTTCAGTTCTCTTCGTGAGATAGTATTATAAATATAATCCAACTTATATATTACCTTTGTGAATCCTTCCTGTGCANGTTAGCGGCTCGGGGCTAATTGACGCATAGTCCTGCATAGCTACATCCTTCAGTTCTCTTCGTGAGATAGTATTATAAATATAATCCAACTTATATATTACCTTTGTGAATCCTTCCTGTGCATAGGTCTTCATTTCCTTGGCGCCTGCACTAGTTGTCATTGACAACTAAAACAAGTCATTGTAGTTGTGCCTCCATTGTTGAAATTGTGTTGTTGCTTGAATCCTACTCCATTTTCCTCTTAGTCTTTATCTCATTAAGGATGTGTTGTTCCTCTGGTTTAGTCTCTTTCGATGACTCACCATCGGATTCATGGTGACTCTGTTGGTCATCTCCTCTTACCGGATCATTAGGTGCATCTGCTAGTGGTCCTATGGATATTTCATTGGCGCTAACTGGTTCCTACCATGCTGCAATCCAGTCATCAATTTCCTCCTCCAATTCCTCATCCATCACCTTATAAGACATTGGTAACCATTGTTTATCTGGGTCGCGTCGAGCTTATACATGAATGGTGTGCGGTCCTATGGAAAACCAGGCAATCCTATGATATTTGGCTGTGGCCTCATTGGAAATTCGAGGAAATTTGACAGTTGTTGTCTACAGTGCTTCCTAATATACCCAAATGTTGATCATGCAATATTCTTGCCTCCTAGGCTCCTCAACCCACCACAGGTTTTGATACCTTGCGCCTTTGCACACCTTAACTACTTTGATTTCCATCCATTGGTAATCCTATGGCTCCATTAGAGCCACTAATGTGATTAGGATCAATAGCCAGCTATATGTGAAAGGTCTCTCTCTGGCCTGAACTACTACCATGGCCTCTGTCAATTGGTTTAGTAAAAAGAGGGACCAGTTCATTTCTACACCTTCGATGCATTGTTGTGCACATGCAGTCACCTTTGAATTGCACTGGAAGGGGCGGTTCTCACAGCCAATATTGCTTCCTAAGATCCTAGCATAAATATGTACTGTGCAGTCATTGATACTATCAATGCAATAGGCTATACCATCACACTGGAAGTCATACTTCAGCTTCAACTGTGCAGCAATTCGCTTGTCATAATCCCTTCCTTTGAAGTATTGTGATGGTTCTCGCCCATCCTTTGGAAAACCCAAGATCTTCAAGATCAAATCCACCATGATTACAACTAGCATGTGCAACCATAATGTCCCTATAAGAAAGAAATCCAAGAGTTGCTTCACACAGGAGTTTGCTTCATTCATCCACCCAAAATGTGGCATCTTGATGAGCCCTAGAAAACCATCTTTATCCAACCCCTATGCCCATGGTTGTGGGAGACGCACTATGGGACCTTGTGCGACTAACGATAATGACTCATAAGGCTCATTCGCTACATAATGTAATGGAAATAAGTCATGATCATCATACACCATCCCTTTTTGCAGCAATGGCATATTTGGCTGATACTTCTGGTTCTCGGTTAGCCGCCTAGGCTGTGCACTAGGTCGGGTTGGAGCGATGTAGCCCGAGATGTCCTTAACAAATACCCTAGTTCAAACAGCTGATTCTATAGCACCAGATCTAGATGGTCCCATCTGGGAAAATACATCTTCCTGCGCTCTCACTGATGTGTGTCTATCTCTTTGTCAATGCTAGGTAACTAGGCTTCTGACTCTGCCGCTTCTTCATCGGGATAAGCAATTATCCGACCGGCATACTAGTAATTTCTTCAACAATAGTAACCTTTTTGATGAGTGAGTCCCTCACACTCAAAATATCTATTGTTTTGGGTTTACTCTACATCCCGCAACAATGCCCCATAGTCATGACACACCCTCTTCTTCACTCTGCAAATCTCACAATGCACTCAGGAGCTCTATAACTTCACTTTGCTTCAACAATATTTGCAACTCAACTTAGCACAGTGGTGCTTTCAACCCACATCGTGCACCTTCTTATACCATCCAGTTTATCCATCCTTAATCATTACCGAATCAACCATGGGCATCATGACCAAATCATGCATTAACTTCCCAAATCCATCATCGATGATGCCAACCCAATAGTCGGATCCCCCATCAATACACGTCACTTCAACAAGCGTCATTGGTTAACTATGTTAATTGTTGTTCATTTATTGTTGATTTGACTACGTCCTGACCCTATAGCTATTGCGACATATATTCCTAACTACACTACTGACTCCCTTACTTGTGCATCCACTTCCTCCTGATGCACCCTTCCTATGGATATCTATTCCTCTCTCTCTCTCTCTTTTCATTGCGCAGTGCCTCAATCACTATGTGATTTCATCCCTCTCCTATAGGGCTTCACTTGGATACCATTCACCAATTTCAGTAGCACTGCGTAATCTAATTTTTGTAGTTGAACTGCTCCCCTAGAATTAAAGGAGTTAACAAGATATGGACCTAAACAATGCATCTTTAACTTACCTGGATGCTTCAAGAACTTGCTATCATATAGCATCACCAAATATCCTTGTTGAAACTGGTTTTTCTTTATGTGGCGATCATGTCAAGCCTTCTGTCGATCCCTCTCAACACACTGATGGAAACCCATGATAAAGTGGTGATCTTCAAGCTATATCAACTGCGCCACATGCTCCTTTAGTGTTGCTTCATCATCCATGCCTATTGTGGCTGCAATGCACATAATGGGAACAATATACTCCATAGGCATGACTGCCTCTTTCCCATATACCGGTTTGAATGGTTTTTTTCCTTTCAATCTTTTGCAAGTGGTGTGATAAGCCCATAATACTACTAGAATGTTCAAATCCTAGTCATCATGATTAGCATTACATACCTTTGTAATTTCAAGCTCTAAAATCTTGTTGAATACTTCTACAATCCCATTCACCTGCAGATGATATAGGGTACTTTTCTTATGTTGTATTTTCAATTCCTCTATCAATGAACTTATTGTGCGATTGATGAAGTGATTTCCTTGGTCGCTCATCAATATCCTTGGGCATCCAAACCATTTCATGAGGTTTCCAAACAAAAATCTTGTTGTTGTCGTAGTGGTGGAATCCATGACTGGTGCAACCTTCGCCCATCGTGTCAAGTGGTCTATTGTTGTGATTATGTATCACGCACTAGTTCTCTTTCCAGGTGGGTTGATTGGACCCACAAAATCTATATCCCATTTACCAAAAGGCTTCAAGGTTACCTGGGGAACTAGTGGCTTCTCATCCTACCATGATGGTTTTCTAGTGTGTTGAGATACATTACATGTCCACGCATAATTGCTCGCATCATTATGTAAATTGGGCCACTAGATCCCTGCATGAGGCACCTTTCTTGTAGTAGCACGACCACCGTAGTGTTCCCCAGTGACTCCCGCATGTGCTTTCACTAAAATATCTCCTCGCTCATGGGGTAGGAAACAACACCGCAAAGTTTCATTTGGTCCCAACTTCTATAGGTGTCTGCAAATGAATTGGTAATCAGAATTTTTAACCACCAACTGCTTTTTTAACTAATTGAAAATTCCTCTGGTGAGATTCCCATTGCCAAAAGTTGGATTATGTGAGAGTAGACATTAATCGGCCATGTCGACTCTGAATAACTGTGCATCGGGAAATCCTTCTTCATTATTGGTGGGATCATCTCTTGTCTAAATTCTGGACAAATGATCAGGGCCAACATTCAAGTGACTTGGCTTCACAATTATTTCAAAATCAAACTCCTGAAAGAAAAGTAGCCAGCGACATATCTTCCCCCCAAAACAGGATTATTGACTAGGTACTTCAAAGCATAATTGTCAATAAACATCTTAAAATGACCTCCTAAAAGGTAATTCCTGAATTTCTACAGCGCATATACCATTGCTAGACCTTCTCACTCTATGGTCATATAGTTTTCCTCGACAAATGACAACTTCTAACTAGCGAAAGCGACCGGATGATTGAGGTCTCCTTCACCTGCCCACGCGAGCACTCCTTTCAGTGCAACATATGATGCATCGACTTGGACATGTAACTCCTTGTTCCAATCTAGGAACACTAGTATTGGCATCAAAGCGATCTTAGCCTTCAGTTTTTCGAAGCTTCCTTGACCTTCTGGACTCCATACACTGTGCTACTTCTTTCTTCAATAGTTTCTCCATAGGGTTAGCAATAGTAGCATATCCTTTGAAGGATTTATGATAATACCTAGTGTGCCCCACTAGTATTGGTGTCAAAGAAATCTTGGCCTTTAGTTTTTCGAAGCTTCCTTGACCTTGTGGACTCCATACAAATGTTGCTTCTTTCTTCAATAGTTTCTCCATAGGGTCAGTAATAGTACCATATCCTTTGATGGATTTACAATAATACCCAGTCTGCCCCATTTTCACCCTAAGCATCTTCACATTTTTCGAAAGTGGAAAGCTCAAAATGAGAGATATCTTTGCAGGTTCAACCAATAATCCTTGATTGCACACAATGTGACCCAACAACATCCTAAATGGTGCATATAAAATACACTTCTTGGATTTCTGCGCGATCTAATGCTGTCGACATATTTCCATCATCAGTCACATGTTTGCTAGATGATCCTTAATTAGACCATACACTCTCCAATCATCCATATAAACATGTGGGAAATTCTAAATGAAGTCATTGAATGCAACAACAACAACCTGGGAAAACATTGCAGGTGCATTCTTCAATCCGAAGGGCATCACTATGTATTGGACGCAGCCCTATTCAGTGATAAATGTCATTTTATGTCAATCTTCCTTTGCGATTTTTATTTGGTGATAACCAAAAAATCCATTTGTAAAAGAGTACATCTACTAACTGCCTACCCATTCGAGTACTTCATTTATGAATGGCATCAGAAACAAATCATGCATACATGCATCTTTCAGTTTTCTTAAGTTGACACAAATCCAAACTTCACCTGTTTTCTTTTCTTGGACCACCATAAGACTGATCCATTTCGATTCTTCCACTGGCTTAATGATTCCAACATCCAACATCTGGTCAAGATCAGCCTTGAATCTTTCTTTGTATTGTGGATTCAGGCGATATGGCCTCTGTCTTACTTGTTTCGCATCAGGATTTAATGGAATATTCATCTCTCCTAGATCACCCAGTATCCCCTTCATTTCTAAGAACTTCGTCTGAAATAGATCTTGAAATTCATGCAACAAATCTGTGATCTTTGCCATGGTCACTTCGTCCCAGTAGTCCCCAATGCTTGCAAATTTTGGGTTCTCTTCTGTCCCAATGTTAACTTTTCCAATATTCATTGGTTGCTTCATGGGATCAAATAGTATATCTAGTGCTGTGACATCCCTACTCCCCTCTATTTTTAGAATATTGATATTCTGTAGCTGATCATTATCCTCAAGTTCTCCATACATATTGTAACATTCCATCATTGACTGCATGTGGAAATGCCCATGTGGATCCACTAGATATGGAACTGAAACTACTTTTATTACCACATCATGGATCATCTAAAGTGCATTGTGGACATCGGGATTGGAATCTGAGAAAATAAAGGTATGAGTAAAGTAAACTGTCATCTCCTCCCAAGTGGTTATTTCTTTGCACAAATACGCAGATATATACCATGACCTGGGCATTTTGTCAAAGGTGTGAATAAAGGTATGGACCCATTCATGCTATGGTCACATTGCCCACAAAGTCTGACATTCCATTAGGTGACTGTTGGGGTCGTTCTACCCATGATACTTCCTAGTGTGATACTTTTGTGTCTCCAAAGAGAAATTTCATCAACTATTGACACTGCAAACATCCATTCATTTTCTTTTTGTGATTCTCCCACCAGTAGGCTGGAGTAGCCTTTAGTGCTTCCTCCATTGCCAACAATCTCTGCAATTCTTATACCTTCTCTTCAAAATACATCAAGAACGCGGAAACCTCAGTTATCCCTTCATAAATTGGTAATTTGACAATCTCAGTTGTGACATGGCACATCGACTGCGTGATCAGACCACATTTCTTGAATGACACCTCATGCATGTGGTTTTTCAAATTTTCTAATGCATCTTCAGAATCAGAAGACACAGAACTAGCGTTGCACCAACCAAGTCTTCCATCAACAGTGGGGTGGATGTAATATTTAGAAATGTTGTAAGCATGATCCCATCCTCTGAAAACTTCGTATTTCATTGGTTCAATATATTGTCTTCTTCGTTTGGATCCATAGGAGCAATGACTCTGATGTCTTGATTCTCAAATGTCATCATCCGCTTCTTGAATTTTATCACTGCCATACTATCATTAGCCCATCCAATCCCCAAAAATGCATGGTACGAACCTACACCATCAACAACTTCAATCATATCGAATTCAACATAGGTCTTCATACCTTCAACATCCACAACTAGGTTTGACACACGTTTGATTGGTTGTACTTTAACATGATTATCCAATCGCAGTTGCATAGGGGCCCAACCGAACGTCGTCCTCCCCATTTTTTTCCGTGTTTTCTTTGTCAGAATATTCACATCGAATCCCACATCTAGAATGACCAAATCTACTTCATAGTCCCCAATCTAAATCATGTGCATCTCTTTGCACGTCCTTTTCTTGTGTAAAGAGTTAACCGCTGAATCTTTCTACTCCTTACCTGGGCGGTGCAAAAAAATTTCAATCTTGGCCAGATCATCATGATCTCTTTCCAGTGAAAAGAAACTCTTAAATACGTGTTTCAAGATACCATGTTATCGCAATGGTCCAAACTCCAATGAAGAATCAAAAGAAGAGGGAATTTCATCGACAGGTGACTTACCAGGATTTCTTCTGATCGCATCCCGATCTCCAAAGAATGTCTCTTTCTCAGTTGTGATATCAAACGACACCTTTTTCTTCACAACCAATCAAATTTGTGGGTGGGGCCCATCTTCTCTAGTTGTTGCACCTCCATGGGTGACGATGGCAACATCAACATGCTCTCTTCTATTCTCTACTGAGATCATTGCAACTATTAGTCCTTGATTCTAGTTCATCGGTTGATTATGGTTCATTGGTGGATTCTAATTTATTGGTGGGTTCATTGGTTGATTCACGGTATGAGTCTACAATGGAACTTTATTATTAACTTGGTTTTGCAACTAATTATGGTTTTGTAGCTGATTTTGAGTCTGCAATTGGTTCTAATTTTGCAACTGAGGAATGTTCCTGGCCTGCCATATTGTGATTAGCAGTGGGAATTTCTCGATAGTATGATCAATTGTGGCATAGTATTTGCATGAACACTGCAATTGTGGGAAATATCTTTGGTAATGTCCAAATAAACCACAATTTTAACACTGTATAGGTCCATGACCTCAACCTCCCCCTCTTCTAAAGCCTCGTCTTCCTTGAAATCCTCCTTGATGCTGGTACTGTAGCTGAGCAATATACTATGGTGGGGGATTCGGCTGTTGCTAAATGTAGTGCACTACTTGAACATACTGTGGCTATGGCTGAGTCATCGCCATCTAATTATACTACGGTTGCGGTACAGACTGTGGTTGTGGAGCAAACTGCAGTTGTGGTTGTGATGGTATAAATTGTATCTGCGATGGTGGTGTATACTGCAGTTGAGTTCGAGAGTTTACCAGATGAGGTTGTGGCTATGGTTGTTGTACTACGCAATGATATTATCCCTTCACAAATTATGAATAGTATGTCCTTTCCTGAAGCAGGTCATATGCATGACTGTCTTTATCTTCATGCCCTTAGATAAAAAAAAATGAGAAATATAGATTTGCTGGCTTCGACACCATCTTCTGCATGTAGCTGCATTCTTCGTGTTGATGCCCATAGACTTGAAATATGTGACACCATGGTACACTTCTGCAACTCAGTGGATTTGGTGCCCTAGATAGCTGATAATTTAGAAAGTCAAGTAAAGTATCTTTAGTGTGTCCATCTGAGAAACAACAAGTGCACCAAAGGTATTTGCAGTTCTCTTTCCATTTCTTAATGTCTTGCAATGGAAGTGTCAAGTTCACCAGCTGCACCTGAATTTGGTTCATACTAGATACATTCTCCCTAACCAATGAAGCTTCTAACTTAATTGTGATCTCCAGAGCTTCACTCTGTGTCACGATCTTATGCTGCATCAGTGGTTATCGGATATGAGGTACCAATGCTGAAATAAACCATTCTTTATGTTAAATGTCACTCATATCGAAACTAAATCTCGCCATCACTGTCTTAAATATTTGATTCAAATCCCAAACAATCTCATTAGGAAACTGCTTAATCTCTTTTAACTGAATAATATACTGTGCTTCAGATTTGGGCTTCATGAATTCTTCAATTAGTCCCCTCCTAACTTCATCAAATGTTTTTGCAGGTGCACCTATAGGAAATTGTATGAATTTCATGTACCAATCCAACACACAACCCCGAAGAGTAGTCACCAATTGGATTTTCTTGAAATCATCATAAGTAGTTTTTTTGACTGTCCACACTGCTTCGCATAGAAACCAATACTGCTCAAGATAGTCAGTCCTGTTCCCATGGAACAAAGGTAATTTTGTATCATTTTCTACCATCCTAGGCCTTCTTCCTACAGATGTTGATCTACCACTAGAATTTTGTTGGCACGTCAAGAAATTCGATGTGGAACTTATGTTTCTTCCTGAATTTGGAGTAGTACATGGCGCCGTGGGTAAATTGTTGCTAGGGTTTGATCTTATTGTTGTTTTGGGTGCATTATGGGTGTAGTCATGCTCTTCATCACTGTAGGGTTGCTTTTTCCTATGTGGTATTCCTTCGAGCCTTGAATTTTGATCACAGCAATATCTTCCCCTGTCCTATGCCTCTTCTCTTGTCAAAATCTTGCTCCTCCCCTCGTAAAACCACTTTCTTCCTCAACTTCCCTCATAGTCTCTTCGAAACTTGCACCCATCTACCCCTTATCTTCCCATTCATCTCCCCCTTTTGTCACGGTATCCACCGCCTCCTCACACTGAAATTCTACTAATCGAGGTGCATCTTTAGTATACCCTTTTCACAGAAAAGCATCTTAATCGACAATTGTAGAGACAACAAGAACCTACCTCTAGGTCCATCAAAAAATTTCCTTTTTTATTCATTGTAGGACTTGGTAGTGTCGACTACAAACTCAGTGATATATCCTTCTAGGATACTATCCAACTAGACCTCAACAAATCACAATTCTTTTTTGTCAGTTTCTTGTAGCTTTTGGATCAATTTAGGTGTCTAAGATGTTAGCTCTCCTCCTTGTAAATTTGTCTTCTTGTAAGTGAATCATGCCAACCACTCATACAATATGATGGGAAACTCACAGAAAAAGTACTCGTGAGTACTATCATGTATGTATCTTTCCAACCACTTGTCCATCGTCATTCCAGGGTTCTAATTTTCTGCTACATCAAATTCTCCTAGCTTCTAATCAAAGCAATATTGAATTTTTGGTAGCGTCAAATGTCACATATCCTCCTCTCAGTCACAAAAAAGGTCCAAGCAATAGAACCATTTGTTGGTGCAAACCCAACCAGAAAAACCCAGTTGATATGGGTTCCCACTCTATCGACGCTCAACTCACCACGATCTCCCTAAGCATTGGCCCAGACAGGTTTTACCCTATCTGAAACCACCCACGAAGCAGATGAAGTATCACCTGATATGTTCGATGGAGGGCTAATGTAACCAAGTTTCTATAGAATAGAAGAGGACTATGGGCATCGACAATTCCTCAACTTATCTACCAGATCTAACTAGTTACTTAAGCATCAAAGGAACCATTCACCATTTCTCTTTAAAAGATCACATAATTCATTCATAACAGTAATAACCACACTGCTGCACAAAGAGATCTAAGGAGATAACATCACTCATAATCAATAAACATCGCTTTGTATATCCATGTCGAACACATTCACCATTTGATTCATAGAAATAGAAAGACAGAAAGAGACAAAAAGATAACAATATTCAGATCAACCTTCATCTTCATATTGATTCTGCACAATTAATCACAGATCCAAAACTAACAACAATTCAATTGAGTCTCAACTCTCAATTCTCATTCTATGATATTCTCTTCATCATTATCACTTTTCCATTACATTTACAATTCTTCTTCTATTTATAGACTTGTGTCTTTATATTCATGGTCCACTTCTAACTAACTCTACCAACTAATAACCAATATCAACAAAATGTGGTCCAAAAGTACAAAAAGTGACACAAAAGATTCAAAATAATCTATCTTCTACCTTGCACGCCATATTTCACTTGGGGGTTGTCTTCTGAGCTTGCAAAACATCCATGATGCTATGCAATTAACTTATTCCAAAACCCCTACCAACAATAACCACACTGGGGATAACTAATCAGATCTATGAATTTTGGTTTCGATTTCGATTACAAGCTCTCAAAGAGTTTTATCTTTCTCATTTGAATATTTGAGTGAAATTTATCTTAAGAAAAATCCATATTCCTCCTCAGGTCATTTTTTACACTCATCAAATTCTAGTTTGACTTGTAATTGCTTATTTTGAAGGTTTTTTCTTCTTTTTGAGTCTCTAGATTTGTCGACAAACCTTGGTTATTCTAACAGAGCACTAACCCTTTGCTGACGCATTTTTTTTGTTCTTATAGAAATTCATCGACACTTCTTTCCTAGAGATAGAAAGCGTCATTGAAGTTGTTACACAGTGTGCAAAGTGTGTTGGACCCTCAGGGATGCCATGTTTCAGTCCTCTCAAGCGTGTCGATGTAAGTAATCAGTGATCCTTTTTAATTGATTTTGGGTTGTTTTTAGCTTAGATTTTAAGCAAAATGAAGTGCATTTTTTAATCGGATATTCTGCAGTTTCTTTGAATTATATTATTTTTGCATTCAAAGAATAGTTTATGTTTCTTACACTAAATTTTACATTTGTTTCTTTGTTTGAAACCTCTTTCTCTTTTATGCGGATTGTATTCATCGAAATTGGAAAATTTGCATTTATTTTTTGTGTGCATGTGTTGAGTCTTTCTTCAGTTCTCTTGTTTTGGGATTACTATTTGTGTCCTTAGATATCTATAGAAGAGGGAAATAGATATTTCATTTCCTTCATAATTCAAAGAGGGTTTTGTTTCGATCTTCTTTATTAGATTGAAAAATACTTAAAAATCAAAAAACAATTTGTTTTTTTTTTTTGTTTACTTCATATTTTCCTTTTGTTCAATCTCAGTTTTATGTAAAATAAAAAATGATTTCAAGTTTCATAATATATAAAAACTCTTTGCTTTAACTTTTTTTATTGGAAAGGTTATTTAGATATTTTTCTTCCTAGAGATATATTTTCACTTTTGTTGGAAACATAGGAAACAAAATTCTAGTTTCAAGTTTGGGTGTTTGTTATTCAATCTCTACATTTGGGAAAATGATCTGATCCCGGGTGCAAGCCCGAAAAGTCATCGAACCTGCTCAAAACAATCGGGACCAATAGGATCATTTTTCTGACGTTAGTGCAAGTGAACATGAACATAATATAAGTGTGTAACATAGAATCATCCACATGAAAATGAAAAATCATTCAAGCACATTAGGGACACGATTTGACTACGGAGTTCACCAGATCTCCTGGCCACGTCTCCGGGCCTACTCCAAAATAGAGTGACCAATCCATTGCAAATATGCACAAATACATAAGATACATCACAACGGATTCACCTGTAGAGTCTTCATCATCTGTTCGTCTCTACTGCCACACCATAACTGCCTCTGATGGGTCACATAAGTGCACAAGCTATAGGACTCAATCGAAGACTGCAGAAATCAAGCAAGCAAATGCCTCCCTCCTTTGTCTCAAGAAGTTGCCAAACTTGGATATGAAGATATTTTCCCAATGTATCCAATCACACTCTTTCAACTGACTCTACGAGCCACGAACCTCGAGCAGATCAAAGACTTGCATAATGTTGCAAATCGCACTCTTTCAATTGACTCTACGAGCCACAAACCTTGAGCTACTCCACACGATATTCTGCAGGATAGTATCAATAGACGACAATATGTTTGCATGAAAAGTGCATCAATAAAACCAAAGTCACACTCTTACCAACCAATCCCTTCACCTTTTTCCTTCGGGATGAGGGTGTAGATGGTCACTACTTGCCTTCAAATGCAAATTGAAATGTTTCCTCCTCGAACTAACTCTACTTCTTTGTCTCCTATGCTAGATCACCTTCGGATATGATGGATCCATGCTTGCTCTTTGAGATGGAACTACAAGGTTGGAGCCTCTCCATGAGCTTCTGCAATGGAGACCCCCAATGGGGCCTTTCGGATGCTTGCTTCCTCAATGGGATACATCTCTCCAAACTTGAGCTCCCTTCAAATGCACATGACAAGTGCTTAAATAGGAGAAGCTATTCTTGGTGGCATGATACATGTGATTCTACAAATTGGGATTAGTTAAAAATTGGTTTGGATTTTAAGAACATAAACCAAAAATATGATTCATTCCCACATGCCCATGGGTTTTCACATTTAGTTACTTCCCCATAATGACATTTACAAAATCCAACAATAATCCATTACATAACAACATCTATTTTTTAAATAGCATGTTGGTTTTTAAACCATAAACCAACTTGTTACAAAATCTTTACAAATATGGCATGTTTTTTTTGGTTACAACCATGCATTAACTTCATAACAAATCAAGGAATAAAATAAATGAGTAATATGTGAGTAATTTTTCCACTCACTTCAAATATTAATCATTTTACAATTTCTCATGAGTAAATGCATGAATGTCCTAAAACTCATTTCAAGCACAAATGCATGCATGCTAGTCATCATGCCACTTCATCATGCCATGTCACCATGCCACATCATCATGCCATGTCACCATGCGACATCATCATGCCATGTCATCATACCACATCATCATGCCATTTAGCATGCCATGTCATCATGCCACATCATCATGCCATGTCAGAATGCCATGTCACAAGAATGCACTTTTTGACTACCACGTGGCAGCTTGAGGGAGTGCCACGTGGCACTTCAGCCAAAATTTTCCCTATTGGGGCCAAACTTCAAAACGCAATATCTTTTGCATCGGGAGTCCGTTTGACATGCTGTTTGCACCGTTGGAATCAGATTGATGAGATCTTAGACATGGTACTACGTTTTTTGCAATATGATGATTTTCAAAATTGGCCTTTTTAGATCCTCCCAGATCATTCCTCCCCACTGGGAAGGCTTTTGGTCCCCAAAAGCTTCTTCCAGGTGTGCTCATCTACTTCTTGCTTCATTGGTGCCTACACAAACTGCTTCCAATTCTTAGATTTTCACACACTGCAAAAATTTTCTCATAATAGCCCACAACCTGCAACACTTTTCAGCCTGCTCTGATACCACTTGATCTGATCCTGGGCACGATCTCGGAAAGTCATCGAACCCGCTCGAAACAATCAGGACCAATAGGATCATTTTTCTGACGTTAGTGCAAGTGAACATGAGCATAATATAAGTGTGTAACATAGAATCAGCCACATGAAAATGAAAAATCATTCAAGCACATTAGGGACATGATTTTATTACAAAGTTCACCAGATCTCCGGGCCTACTCCAAAATAGAGTGACCAATCCATTGCAAAGATGAAAAAATACATAAGATACATCACAATGGATTCACCTGCAGAGTCTTCATCATCTGTTCGTCTCTACGGCTGCACAATAACTGCCTCTGATGGGTCACATAAGTGCACAAGCTATAGGACTCAATCAAAGACTGCAGAAATCAAGCAAGAAAATGACTGCCTCCTTTGTCTCGAGAAGTTGCCAAACTTGGACATGAAGATATTTTCCCAATGTATCCAATCACACTCTTTCAACTGAATCTATGAGCCACGAACCTTGAGCGGATCAAAGACTTGCATAATGTTGTAAATTGCACTCTTTCAACTGACTCTACGAGCCATGAACCTCGAGCTACGCCACACGATATTCTGCAGGATAGTCTCAATAGACGACAATATGTTTGCATGACAAGTGCATCAATAAAACAAAAGTCACACTCTTACCAACCAATCCCTTCACCTTTGTCCTTTGGGATGAGAGTGTAGATGGTCGCTACTTGCCTTCAAATGCAAATTGAAATGTTTCCTCCTTGAACTGACTCTACTTCTTTGTCTTCTATGCTAGATCACCTTCGGACATGATGGATCCATGCTTGCTCTCTGAGCTAGAACTACAAGGTTGGAGCCTCTCCATGACCTTCTCCAATGGATACCCCCAATGGGGCCTCTTAGATGCTTGCTTCCTCTATGGACTACATCTCTCCAAACTTGAGCTCCCTTCAAATGCACATGACAAGTGCTTAAATAGGAGAAGCAACTCTTGGTGGCATGATACATGTGATTCTACAAATTGGGATTAGTTACAAATTGGTTTGGATTTTAAGAACATAAACCAAAAATATGGTTCATGCCCACATGCCCATGGGTTTTCACATTTAGTTACTTCCCCATAATGACATTTACAAAATCCAACATTAATCCATTACATAACAAAATCCCTTTTTTAAATAGCATGTTGGTTTTTCAACCATAAACCAACTTGTTACAACTTCTTTACAAATATGGCATGTTTGTTTTTGGTTACAACCATGCATTAACTTCATAACAACTCAAGGAATAAAATAAATGAGTAATATGTGAGTAATTTTTCCACTCACTTCAAATATTAATCATTTTACAATTTCTCATGAGTAAATGCATGAATGTCCTAAAACTCATTTCAAGCAAAAATGCATGCCTTCTATTCATCATGCCACTTCATCATGTTATGTCACCATGCCATGTCAACATGCCACATCAACATGCCATGTCATCATACCACATCATCATTCCATTTAGCATGCCATGTCATTATTCCACATCATCATGCCATGTCACAAGAATGAACTTTTTGACTACCACGTTGCAGCTTGAGGGAGTGCCACGTGGCACTTCAACCAAAATTTTCCCTATTGGGGACAAACTTCAAAACGCAATATCTTTTGCATCCGGAGTTCGTTTGACACGTCGTTTGCACCATTGGAATTGGCTTCATGAGATATTCGACATGGTACTATTTTTGTTGCAATATGATGATTTTGAAAATTGGCCTTTTTAGATCCTCCTGGATCAGAAAAGAACCTCTTACTCTCTCATAAGTATATAATCCATTTAAAAAAAGTGAAATATTTTCATCTCATCATGGCATGGTTTCTGAGTCAGTCTTTAGTCCATATGTCCACTTAACCATTTTAGATAAAATTATGTACTAGTTAGGTTAAAATTATTAGCAATATGTGTGTGATAGGTTAGAGACGTGTTTTAGTGTCTTTAAGTGCAGGAGTGTATGCTTATTACCTAAATTACATTCTAATGTCTATGCATTTCTTCCATTTACTCATTGGTATATTGATGACATTTCCAATACCCTCAAGCTATATCAAAAGGTACTTCACATACTCAACGGTATATAAGAAGGACCCTTTCGTACGATTGTGCATTAGAAAACACTACTACATATTTGGGCTCCCAGATACCTTGTGTATATTGGGAGACACCATTATGGATCCTGAAACCATCTGGGAAAATCCCTTTGATTTTCCTATCATCACAATACACCGAGAATAGAACTCCGGGAGATTACTATGCATGTACCGTCCAGGTAGTTGAGTATTTCAAGAAAGAGTATGGTCCCAATCCTCCTTATCTCATTTTATTGTTGGACCCTGCGGTATATATAAAGTTATGATGATTTGATAATCATGTGAGGATCAAGACCGTTTATCTACTCCTTTCAAATGTTTCCTTGTTTCTTTAGATTGAGTAGCATTTTTTCCTTTACAGTTAAAAGTATTAAAGAGGGAGGTAGTTTTGTTATGTGCTATGGCTATGCCCTCTGGAACAACCAACCAAGAGACCCTCCTCAAGGGTAACCTTTTATTATTCCTTCATTTGGAAATGTTTGTCCTCCTATCATGGCTAAGTTGAGTCTTCCTGGATTGACTATACGGTTACCTGTATGGTTATTCTCTAGTCCAATTATCCCAAGTCAACTGATTGTTTCAAATCCCAACTCTCCATCACAAGAGAATCAACATCATGTTGATCCTTCACCTTCTTCGCCAGGCGTGTCCTCTTCCCTTTCTCCTTCTTCTCTTGCCAAAACTTATGATTCTATTAGTCAAGTAGATAAGAAGAATAAGAAAAGGAATATTATAAGAAAAAAAGAAAAAAAAGGAACCAAATCTCAACCAAGTAGTCCTTACAATGTTGAGACTGTTGATCTTCCCATAAAAACACCTCATAAGACTAAGTTCCCTTGGATACTTTGCAAGGGTGACCATATTCTTAATTATTTCCATTATTATATCCGAAGTATTATAAGTGTGGTACTAGGATTCCTAAAAACCCATGTCATTACCCTATGGTCATCATACTGATGATACCCCTCAACCAGTGACTCTGTGATTAAGAATTGAAAATGAAAAGGAATAAATACTTGCTTTCTATGTAAGGACATGCACCTTAATTACCTTTTTACTCGCATGGATGAAGCTTCAAATTTGTTGGAATATACTATTGTTCCTCAAGAATTACTTCCAACAGGTTACCGTAATTTGTCCCTTGACCTCCCATTGGTTAATAAAGTGCTTGATCCAATTTCATCCTCGGTCGATCCCACTCTTTCTTTAGAGAGTGAAGAACATATAGTTCATACCACTCTTCCTTTGAAGAGTGAAGTTAAAGTGGTTGAATCGATGTAGTAAGTTTGACACAATCTTCGTCTAATCTTCTAATTGAAAGTGAACTGAACCCCAATGAAGTTTTCATAGTTAGTTCAGGTTGTTCCACACAATGGGAAATTTTGTTTGTTTGAACATAAACCTCTCTAAGTACTGAGTTTGTTTCCTTTTATTGGAGTAATCTAACAAAATATCGTCTTCATTCAAGTGTTCATTTATAGATATCTATGTGAGTTACTGCTAAGAGAATACTTTGCATTATTGTTGATGACGGGGCTTATGTTAGTATTTTATCCTCAACTGCTTGGAAAGCTATAGGTTCTCATCAGCTTGTGCTAGACACCAATCAGATAATGTCTTCTAATATAATACCTATAGTACCTTTAGGGATTCTTCCTCACTTAACTATCACATTAGGAGGTAAAAATTCCTGCATTGATGTTATGGTAGTCCAAGTTCCCTTATATTTTAATCTGCTCCTTGGACGACGTTATGTTTATGCCATGAAACTTGTAGTGTCCACACTCTTTTGAGTGGATCATTTTCCCCAATGGGAATATTGTGACCATCAATCAACTTCCCTTTGTTTAACCTGGTCATTATATAATTTTTATTCATCATACTTCCCTAAATGTCTTGCATGTTCTTGTGGTTCCTTCCCCTTCATTGACCATGTCTCTCGACTCTAGACATCATGCCAAAGTCCAGTCATTTGTAAATCGATAGATTCTTCCCATAATGGGGAATATTGGGGGGCATGTCTCTAGTATTTGGACATCATTCTAGAGTTAAGTCTCTAGATTCTTATGTAAGGAGGGAAACCTACCAACCTCTAGACATCATGTTCGATAAAACCAACGGTAAGCATGGTTCCTATTCTGTGTTAATCTCATTAAAAAATGAAACAGATATCGTCGATTATAGTTCCTATTATGTTTAAAACTTGTTAAAAAAATGAAACAGATACTTTTGACCATATTTTACTCCTAGTTTCAAGCTCATTCATAAATAAAACCACCCTTGAGCATATATCCCATTCTATTTCAAACTCGTTAAAAAAATGAAATAGATGTTCACGAGCATAGTTTTATTCCTTTTTAATCTCGTTAAAAAATAAAATGGAATACCTCAAACATAGTTAGTTTATGTTTCAAGCTTGTGTAAAAATGAAATAGGTCCCCACAAGCATATTTATCTTATGTTTCAAGCTTATGTAAAAATGAAACAGGTCCCCACAAGCATAGTTATTTTCTATTTCAAGCTTGTGTAAAAATGAAACAAGTCATTTTGAGAAGAGTTCCCTTTTCATGTAAAGCTCGTTAAAAACTAAAACATATTCTTCCATTGTGTAAAGTCTTTTAGAAGAATCAATACTTGAACCTTCATTTCATCGCTTGTATCACTTGATCCTCTTTCTTTTTTCGTCCCTGATAAACCTTTTCCTAGAAATAAACCAGTATTTAGTTGTTGTTGATCCTGATTTTGTCACTATTCTTGGTCATTAATTTACTCTTTTGGCATCACTTTTGTTACCTTTTCGTATATGTTTTTTCATTCAGCTTATCATTCAACCACAGGTACAAACGTATTTGATTTTTATGCAAGTCTTGGTTTAATTTTGTTATTTCATGATTTTATTAGTAATTATGCGATATTTATAAATGGGTCTAATACATAGAATTTATTTGCATATTATGGTTTCCAAACGAGCCTCCAAGTGGACATTCATCTACACTAAACACTCACATATCACATCCAACTCACCATATAGCCCTCCGATCAATCCGCGCACTGTTAGTTGGAATATTCTTAAATGTTTAAAGCATAGAATGGTTTTTCATTGTTTTGTTGTCCACACGTCTCACTGCTATGATGGTATTTTCTATAGAAAGCTCAGGATCCTACCCTCTCTGTTTGATACCACTCTTCATTCCCACGTTAACAAATATCCATGCACCCGTAGCCCATGCGAGGAGAATCGGCGTGCAAAGGACCAGGAAGGTGGTTGTGTGTTGTCTCCAATCGTCACATGGTTATTTGTTAGCAGTTAAGGTTGAATATTTTTTGAGTGGTCGACCTTCTCATCCATGTAAAAAATATATCAAGTTGTCTCCAAAGGAGAGTTGAAGTAGTTAGTTGGTTGATCAGTAATCATTAGAAAAGAAGCTCTGTAAACTCTGTTCCAAATTTAAAGTAAGTTCTATTTCCAGCTATGCATACATGTCTCTATTTCCGTGAGTGGTTGATTAATTGGAGTGCAAACCTGATTACTGAGAGGGCCCCTAAACAACCAATGGTCTTCCATTTATTTTTGTTTTCGTTATTTAGGCTTTTTGCAGCTAAGTAATTTACATTTCTAGTTTTTGTAGGTAGTTTGATTCTCTTATAAATTGATGTTGTTTGTTTCCTTGTTTTTTGTAACATGTGTTTTTTGTGAGTAATATAGTTTATACTGTGTTTTTAACATAGTTTCCATTTCTAGTATCGCAAGTGACTAGTCGCGTAATAGACATTTCCAATTTTCTTTCCAGCTTGTTTCCTAGTTCCATATTTGCAATCAGATAGAGTTTGATTAGTTTAATGTCTTAAGCTTAGTTTGTAGTTAGATTCAATTCTGTCAATTCTTGTTTAGTTGTAGATTTACTTCAGTTCTTTCTTAGTTTTTCTCATTAAACAATAGGAAGTAATTTCTCTTTTTAACTGTAGGTTAGCATAAGTTATTCCTTTGTCATTTTAGGTATTGAATACGTTTAATAACTATCGTTTATTCATTCCATCCCCGTGCATAAATTAGTAGATGTTAAGATCATTGAGGTTATCTATTTTGTAATTTGCACTGTTTTTCCTCATCCGGACTGTCATTCGGACTTCCTGTTTATACTGTCATCCAGACCTTCATTCATCCTTTAACATTTCTCGTTCTGTTTTATCATTGTTTAAAGTTCATTTTTCTTAGTTTTTGAATTTTTGTATGTTCCTAAACAATATTCATGTATATATATAATTAGGACCCTATTCCAAACCACCTAAAAGCCTCTATTAAGTCCTATAATTATTCCTATCTTTTATTCCCTTTTATCTTAGTTTTGAATTTGTGTTCCTTTTTTGTCTCTGACTCCTTCATTCATCACTGTTTTAGAGTTTGTTAATTGTATCTCTAGTTTAGTGTACTTCATTCTTATTTAGATTTCATTTAGAATTAAACGTGTTAACTTTATTTTTTTTAAAGCACATCAATTCTTTACAAGTTTTATCATCATTCCTAACATAAGATTTTTCCTCTTTACTCTATAGTTACTGAAGATGTCCATAGAATAGGACTAGATTAAGACATAAAACCTCTTTATTAAGTTTTCCACTTGCTTCCTTATTAAGTTTTATACTTGTTTTTATTTAATTTTTCTACTTGTTTCTCAATTATATATGTTTCATGCGAGAATAGTATACCTTTAACTTCCAGTGGATCCATTAAAAGAATCTCATTTCTTAATTAATAGATTGGTTGTTAATAACACCTTTTTCAATTAGAGTCATTTGCTTATGGAATGAATCAAAATGTTTACTATTACTTGTAATTGGACACTCCTTAGTTTACATCTATTTGTAGAGGTTGAATTAGACTTAATTCCATTCAATTTTTTTATTTCTTTTAAAATTCATTTTGATACACCTGTGGAAATTGAACCCAGGTGTTAGAACAATTACACTCACAAAAATTTCCAATTACACACAAAGGAGACTAAATATGGAGCAGAACACTAATCTGTATTGAATAAGTGTACAATATCCAAACTTGTTGAGTCATAGGCTTCCACAATAAATAATTACATGAGAGATTCAAATTCATTGGGATTCCATTCAAATTAGTCAAAAGCAGGCTTACTAAAACTAAGCAAATCCCCCATAAGTGCATAAAGAAGCTTCCAAATCTGTCTAGGAGCTCACGAATTGGAAAAATAAATTAGGGAGGATAATAGGTGATGGAAGGACAACTCATACATGATTTTATTAGGAGAAGAGAGTGGAGTATGTTGGGGACAAAAAACAAGTTAACTTCACCTAGTCAAACTTTCCCAATTGCCTTAAAACTCAGTAAAAGAAGTAATAAAGCAGAAAAAGCAGATATGCCCTAGGAAGGTCAGGAATAAAGCATAAATGATTCCAAGAGATTTAACAAGTGCTCCATGACTCAGTTTTATCAATTTTGACCATATAGGACATGTGGAGGACAACTTGCATAGAGTGGAATATGGAAACTAGGAAAATAAGGCCAAAATGGAGATAATTGATGTCTAAGGTAGCTAACTATGGGTTGATTATTCTAAAACCCCCCCTTAAGCCTGATTTATGAGTAAAATATCTGAAAATAATAGGGCCTAGAAACAAGTCTTAGTCACCCTTTACATACTGCATGTCCATTTAACCAAGGAAAGAGGCAAAAACCAGTGGGAAAAATCCTCCCTTAAACATGGACAGTAAAACAAAATTTTAAAAATCTTGTCATCAATCATGCTTCATAGCATGATCAGCAATCCCCAGCAGTGATTTGAGATTACTTAAAGTATTCTCACAAAAAAACTTTGATGAAGATGTCTGCTACTTGTTCTAAAGATGAACAGAAGAGTAGGTGAATGGTGCCATCATGCACAAGCTCTCTAATGTAGTGCATATGGATCTCAATGTGTTTGGTTATCTATCTCCGAACTGTATCATTGCGGATTCAAACGGTACTCTGATTATCACAATATATAGTATTTGATTATTCTTATTCGAATCCACATTCACCAAATAACCCCTGCAACCATAAACATTGAGTTGTTGCATTTATAACTCCTCTGTACTCTGCTTCTGTAGATAAGAGTGTAATGGCACTCTATTTCTTGCTTGACCAGATGATTGGTCCTTCACAAAGCATGAACACATATCTTGATGTTGACTTTTGATCTGTGTTATCACCTACCCAATCACTGTCAGTAAACCCAATCAAATCAAGATCAGATTTAGCTTTGTAGAAGATCCCATGAGTCCTTGTTCCCTGAACAAAGTTAAGGATCCTTTTCGATGCTCTCCAATGGATCTCATGAGGATGATCCATGTATCTTGAATCCACACTTACTGCATAAAAAATATCAGGTTGAGTATGTGTAAGGCATAGAAAACACTCAATCAGTTGCCTATACAGTGTATTATTTACCATAGGTGAAGAATTTGCTTTTTCAAGCTTAACTCCTGAAAGGAAGGCAATATTTCTTGGCTTGCAATATTTCATGTTGAACTTGTTCAGAAAATCCAAATCATACTTGTACTGATGTACTTTTATTCCATGTTGGTTTGATCAATCTCGAGACCCAAGAATTGGCTCAATAACCCCAAATTAGTCATAGAAAATGCATGGTTCATTGCATCCTTCAAGGAGGCAATTTCATCCTTTGAGATTCCTGTAATGAGAAGGTCATCTACATACAAAACAATAATATTCAAGGAACCATGAATCAGCTTCAAATAAACATTAGGACAGACTTGCATCGAACAAAATTCAATGATAGCAGAAATCCATCAATGTTGGCATACCAAGCCCTGGGGGATTTCTTAAGCCCATACAATGATTTCTTTAGCCTGCACACAAGAGATAGATTAGTAACAAATACTTGATGCTGATGCATGTAAATATCTTCATTAATATCTCAATTTAGGAAAGCACACTTCACATCCATATGATGTACCTCCCACTACTTCGAAGCTATAATGGCTAAGGCTAGCCTGATGGAGTCCATCTTTGCCACTAGTGCAAAGGTATTATTGTAGTCTATGCCATGTACCCGTGAGTAGCCCTTGGATACCAATATTGCCTTATATTTCAAAATTGAACCATCAGAATCAAACTTGGTTTTGAAAACCCACTTACATTGAACTATCTTCCTCCTTGGGGGAAGATAAACCAGCTCCCAAGTGTTGTTCTTCTGGAGTGAGCTGAATTCTTCATTCATGGATGTTTACCATATTGGATCATGTTATGCATCTTAATATGTCTATGGGTCTGATTCAACCATCAGATATCATTTATCTACAAACAAGGGTCCTTTCATACACAGGGCACTCTCAAACTGAGATCTAGTCCTCCTAGAATCACTAGGATTTCCAGCTAGTTCCCCAGTTGCATGAATGGTATTTGCTGCCCATTTTGGTATTTTAGTACTGTTAGGATTTGAAATTAAATAATAATTATCATACATATCAGAATCAGCAAACTCATTTATCTCTTCACTTACATTCAGTGGTTCTAGTGGTGAAGAAGACTCTCCAACTTCAACTGCTGCTAAAGGCTCTTCTTGGAACTGAACATTCCTTTCAATGAAGGATTTTTTTGTGCTCAAATTCATAATCTTGTACCCTTTTTAATATTTGGAGTACCCAACAAATAGACACTATTGGCTTTGGGGCTGCAAAGCCTTCCTTTTTTATGTTGGAATTCTAGCCCAAGCCCTTGAGCCAAAAATCCTGAAATGGGTCACATCTAGCTTGTGCCCACTCCATGCTTTGAAAGGAGTCATACCATCAAGCTGTTTATGAGGCACCCTATTCTGGATATAGGCTTCATAGTTTATAGCTTTGACCCAAAACTTTGCCCAAACTTTCAGTGAGAGAGTCATCTCCTAGTACTATTGGTGAACCTTTCAACATGTCAAGTGAGGTGAATGCCTCCTTGGTCAAAACCATATGTCTTGAAGCTCTAGAATCAATGATGAAACTAGGTGAGCTTGATGTGCTAGCAACCAATGCATGAACTCTCTCTCTGTCTTCTGAATTTGATCCTCCTTCCCTCTTCTTTGAGCTATCAAGAAGGGAGATTCCATTCTTCTCTAGGAGTTGGGTCAGCATGTCAATTTGTTTCTTCATGCAAGAGATTTCAAGATGATTTCCCTTACTGCAGTGTGCACACTTGTTCATTTCTCCTTTGTTCTTCTTCTTCTGGGGGTTCTTCTTGGAACCTTGGGGCTCCTCTTGAGACTTGTTCTTGTCTCGCTTTTGCTCAGGTGGCTTCTTAGCTTTCTTCTTTCCTTTTGAATCCTCCCTCGAATCTCTAGCAACCAGAGCTTGGTCTTTGGAAGGTTTGATGGTGCCAATCATCGCTAGTTTATCTTGTTCTTGTGTGAGAGATTCCATGAACTCTACAAATTTAGGCATCTTCCAGGCTCGATCTGTCAACTTGGTGGCATGGAAGGTCAAAACAAACACTGAATAGTCAAGTCCAAGCTTCAAGAGTATGGCCAAAACCAATTGCTCCTCCTTCTTTTCGATTCCAAACTGTTTTAGCTGCAAAACAAGGGATTTAAAATTGGAAAAATAGAGTTGCAGGGATTCGAAGCTGCTGGGACTCAAGGAGATCAATTGATTCTCAATTTTATGTCCTCTTATCTCATATTTTTTACCAAAAATATCAGCAAGCTTCTCCGATAATTCATTTGGTGATGTCAATCCATTAAGATGGAAAAGGAGGTCTCTGGATATGCTCAGACACAGGAGACCATAGGCATCATCCCTCCTGTTGTGCCATTTAATTTTCTCTGTGGTTGCATTGGGATCTGCTTATTTTTCCATAGTCACTCTATAGATCCCTTTACCTCTCAATAGTATCTCCATCTCTGCTTTCCATTCAAATAAATTAAATGGAGTCAAGATGATCTTCTGAGATTGATCCATAGCTCAAAAATTGTCCCTTCAGTTAGCAGAATGCTCCCAGTCAATGATGTCAAACCTGCAATAACAATATGCAAGGAGAGAAATAAATCTACAAAGGCTCTTATACCATGTGGAGATTGAACCTAGGTGTTAGAACAATTACACCCACAAAAATTGCCAATTACACATGCAAATTACGCACAAAGGAGACTTAATATGGAGCAGAACACTAATCTGTATTGAATAAGTGTAAAATAGCCAACCTTTTAAATTCATAGGCTTCCATAATAAATAACTACATGATATATTTGAATGCATTGGTATTCCATTCGAAATAGTCAAAAGCAGGCTTACTAAAACTAAGCAAATCCCCCATAGGTGCATAAAGAAGCTTCCAAATCTGTCTAGGAGCTCACAAATTGGAAAAATCAATTAGGAAGGCTAATAGGTGATGGAAGGACAAATCATACATGCTTTTATTAGGAGAAAAGAGTGGAGGATGTTGGGGACAAAAAACAAGTTAACTTCACCTAGTCAAACTTTCCCAATTGCCGTAAAACCCAGTAAAAGAAGTAATAAAGGAAAAAAAGCATATATTCACTAGGAAGGTCATGAATAAAGCAGAAATGATTCCAAGAGGTTTCCCAAGTGCTCCATGACTCATTTTTAGCAAGTTTGACCATCTAGGACGTGTGGAGGACAACTTGCATAGAGTGGAATATGGAAACTAGGAAAATAATACAAAAATGGAGATAATTAATGTCTAAGGTAGCTAACTATGGGTTGATTATTCTAACAACACCCCCTTCTCTATTTTCGATCACAATGAATGCATATCCTCAAAATCCTCAAGGAGAATGGAACTAGACAATTTAGTTTAATTATAGTAAATTTTTCAATCCCATGTATAGTTTAGTTATTGGATTTCTTAGATAAATTAAGTAATTATAATATTGTCTCAAATAATATAACCTCTTGTGTTCATATAGTAAGATTTCTGAATTTGTTTTAACCTTTCTAATTCACATATTAAAAAGCAGATAACTAATTAATAGATTTCACTATAAAAGATAGTTCACTTTCTTAGGATAGTGTTATATATTTTTATTGTTTATAGAGTAGAGTAGTATAGATCGATACTACTCTGATCTAGTAGTCTTGTCCGAGTCTAATTACCTTAGTAGTTGAATTTATGGAGTTTGACTCGGTTTTTCATTTTGAATGATCTTTCAATATTTTCTTTGTTAAAATATTTCCACGACACCTTAGGTACCCTTCTACCTTAGCACAACTCTAACCATTTACAAACCTCAGTTGATAATTAAATATTTAGTGAGTTAATTAAGACAATAATACACCCAACATTTTTGGCATTGTTGTCGGGGAGTTGTTATGTAAGGTAGAATAAGTATAATTCCCTTATTAATTTTAGCAATAAGTTGGTGGCGGGGGAGCGGTAAGATGAGAGGTAAGATCCTGGGCATCTATTATAATAGGTTCCCCCAAATCCAACAATAATAGTAGTTTTATAGGTTTTCGTTTAGTTTAACTTCTCATGAACTGACCTAGAGATTTGAAAGGTAGATACGCCAGAATTAGTTCCTAAAACTTTGTTAAAATTCCTACTAACCTTTACGGGGGGCGTAACACCCCAACGACTAACTCAGCAGAAAGGTATAGGAGAACACACATAGGAAGTAGTTCTACTTGGAGACCTAAAGAGCTTATAGGAGAAGCCATAGAAGATAAAGAATTCCTGGAAAGAAGTTATAAGGATCCCATCCTTGAAGAAGTTCTCGAGGGCCAACCTTTGGAAGTCTTCAACCATCCACTAGAGAAAAATCCAAACGATACAACTTTCTCTCTAGTAGTGGATCCAAAATTAGTCAATTTCCTTGATCCTGATCAGGTTCAAGCTCTCCTTGGTAGCTCAAATAATACTATTATCTCACAAATTGAAACATCCACAATAGAAACTACTATTTCTATAGAACCTAATAAAGATACGGCTGACAACTCCTCTTATCAAAAGAATATTTCCCCCAAAAAGGAACATTGGAATGCCCCATTATCACCTCAGAAGGAACCTCCTAGGTACAAACTCTTTAAGAATCAAATCTACATGGAGAGACATAGAGAAAATGAAGATCATGACGAGGTTATAAATGATGAAGGAGAAGGAGAGAATTCAACTCAGGCTACCTTTGGTTTCCCTATTCTAGACACTCCACAAGATGTAAGTATGAAGAAAATCCCTCCTTCCTCCTTACCTAATTTCTATGGGAAGAGTAACGAAGACCCAGACACATTTTTGTTCGAGTTTGACATACTCTATAGAAGCTATAACTATATACAAGGTGCTCACAAATTAAAACTTTTCCCTGCTACAATGAAAGAATGTGCTTTAAGATGGTTCATCGGATTAGGAGAATATAGTATCAGGACTTGGGAAGATATGAAAACCGCATTCTTGCAGAAATATCAAGAGTATTTCAAACCTAGGGACTCTCGAAACAATATTTTTAAGATACAACAAATCAAAGAAGAGATATTATAATATTATCTCGAGATGTTTATTTATAAATTACATAAATCTAAATATAATGACCTCTGAGAAGATGTAGTATGAACACTCGTCCTCAAAGGGGTCTCAGAAGACCTGGTAGAAAACCTTAATCTCATGGCATCTGGTGATATCTCTCACAAACATTTTGCACAAATTGGTGAGATGTGTAGAAATTACTCTAGAAGTAGGGGGAAATTAGGCAGAAATATTCGATATCCCTACAATAGGAATCTAAAAGAAAACACCTCCAGTTCTGGAGGAGTCACAAGGATAGAATTAGGGAACCTATTAGAAAACTTCAAAACTGATATTTTAGGAGCAATGGGTTCCCAACTAGATGTGTAACAATCTAATAAGATGCAAGGGGAAGAACATGAAGCAAGGATCATTTTTCATCCAAGATGCAGGACTAAGAAGCCCCAAAGAGAATGCCCCTTGAACAACATATTTGTATGTCACATCTGTATAGATGATCATACGACAGAAAACTTCCCATCATTGCTTGGGTTACAATCCATATATAAAAGTGGGGACATTAGTGAAACATCTAGGAGGCCTCCTTGGAAACCAAGGGACCAACCACCATATCAGAATTTGTCACCACAGCCCCCACCTTATTATCAACCCTACCAACCACCTCAAGAGTGGAACACTTCAAGTTGGCAGCATTGGACACCCCAGTATCCTCCTCCTCCTCATTTTACTCAACATCAGTATTGGCCACAGGGATGGAGAGGGAAATAATATCCCCTTTCACCACAAGTCTCTGCACCTAATCATCCTTATCCTCAGCATTCAGCCAATACCCAACAATTTTTTCCTAGGTTTATGCCTCCACTTCCCCTTATTACACAACAACATCATCATTTCCAAAATACAAACCCCACACGACCTACGTTTTTACCTGCACAACCGATACCTAACCCAAACAATAAGCCAGTTCAAGCTCTTATCAGCATTGGGTTGTAAACTCTTCCATCCTATGTCATTTCGATTGTGCATGTGCACAAGATCCAATTATGATTTGGAAGAGTCACGAATGATAGACCCAAGTCATCATTCGTGAAGAGAATGAAGAGGAAGAATATCCCAATGAAGTCATGAATGATTCTATTTTGCAGGATGTGGATATTCCAAATATTCCAACACATACCCATCCTCAGCAAGAACCAACTCAAGAACAAATAATCCCTCCATTTCTGGAACGATTAACAATAGAAAAACCTATAATTCATCCCAAGTATCATATTTTAAATGAACTAAAAAATTTATGTGTCAAGATCCCTCTATTACAAACTATTAAGGATATACCAATTTATAGTAAATTAATAAAGGAACCTTGCATTAAGAAATCAGGAAAGAAACAAAATGACCCCCCCAAAATTCATGTTATAGGAGAGATGCCTGAATGTATGAATGACCAATCTAGAATTGCAAAGTATACAAATCCAGGGAGCCCAGTAGTAACTTTTATTGTGAATAATATTTCCATAGAAAATACACTTATTGATTTAGGATCTGTTATTAACATGATGACCACCGTAGTCTTGGAATTTTTACAGTTGGGACCATTTCTCCGACCGACCCCCTCAATTATGGAACTAGCAGAACATACTACGGTGAAACCTGTTGGGGTTCTAGATGACATTGTTGTATCAGTATCTTCATGAGAATACCCTTTTGATTTCATAGTAGTAGAATCAAATGATTGTTTTAAAGTACATCCTATTATATTAGGAAGACCATGGTTGGCTACCACCAACGCCTTCGTAGGATGTAGGGATGGGGAAATGACCATTTCTAATGGGTTGTCCACACAAAATATTTCTTTATACCCCCCAGCACAACCTATAACTGAAAACTTGTGGTTGTTAGACTGCCCCTTTGGGGATGAAAATATTGAAAATCTTTTCTTTCCTAGTGACTACTTTTGGGCACTTCAAGAGCAGACTACTAAGAATGTTTTCAACCAATTTGTGTCTTCAACAACCTGTATAGACTTTCCTCAGTCTTTTTCTCAATTTGATCAAATTCTTGGAGATGAGTTTCAAGAAAATATGGCACTCTCAACATTTGTGGATACACCATGTTTATTTTCAATTGAAGAGAATACAGGGTCTTATACCATACCTTGTGAAGTTATCCCTGGAAAATTTCTACACATAAATGCAGGGTTAACCGAGAGTCAACAACAACAGTTGCTTAAGGTTCTGTTGAGGCCTAGAAATCCGCAGGAAACAACAGCAAGGGATTCTCCCCAGTCAACGTTCCCAACTAGCCTATGACTGTTTGGTGTAGGGAATCCGTCCCGTTTGTGGTCCGGCCACCGTAGGTCAAGTAACAAAAATAAAAGGTTTTACCGGTTATGGCCTGGTCCACCATGTATATTTTTGTGTTTTTAGTTTTAAGCATGACATGCAAGTTCCTATCTAAAATTCAAAATGATTAAGAATGCAAGGAGTGGTCACAATGTGATGCGCAGGTTCTTACCTCTTGTCCTAGAATCTCTTGCATCTAAATCACACACAGCAAGAAATTCAAACTAACTACCTAATTTATCCCTAGGGAGCAAGATTATCATTTATTAATGAGTAATGTATTTTGTACATGCCTTATCAAAAATCACAGATAGCTAATACTTCTTTCAAAACACACGAACAATTAAAGATATTTGAACAACTAGATAGCCAATTGTTTATCAAAAACATTCATTATTCATAGTGGAAATTTTCCTAAAATAAACCAGAGAACATTCATACAAGAACAGAGGTTCAAAGAGTTAGAACGATCTCATAGTTAATGGACAAAAAGCTGAAAACAAAATAATTCCTCTTCAACAAATCCATATCACAACATTTGAACATTCCACCAAGATTTCTCCAACAGGAAAACTGTAATTATCTATTGCAAAAGGAATCAGTTCTTCTTACAATATGTCTTCACCAATCTAACTAGGAAAAAGTCCACCCTCCCATCTAAATCTTCTATATTTATAAAAAAAGAGAAAAACTATTGGGCTACCCACAAATGACTCTTGGGCTTCCCCAATGCTTCACCTCCCATGATTTTCTTTCATTAAGTGCTTATAGAATTTACACTATATTACAGTAAAACAAATAAAATGCTTACGAGGAGGGTCCCGCTTGACTATTCAAGAAATTCTTCCACGCTGAAGCCTCTGAGACAATGCTTTCAAACTCATCTTCCATGCTGAAGCCTCTGAGGCAATGCTTTCAAACTTAGAAGGTTCTAAGAAACCAATATTAATTTCAAATTTAGTGGCCCGATTTCTTATTACTTCTATTATGGCTACGCTCAGGTGAAGTTGTTCTTCTATCAACTGCACACTAATTGTGGAATGAGCTACTTCATTCCTCAGGGTCTGTTCATTTAGGGCTTTGATGTGTTGGATCCTTTATTCATCCTCCTGATATCTTCTTTGCAACATCTCCAAAAATAGGCTGTGGTCTGGAAAGGTATCCATTCTCTATTCAGCCTCAACCTAGCAATGATTATAAGTAATCAAAAGCCAGCTAAAGAAATCTGCACAAGCCCCCTTTGTCTTCTTGATAGCCTTTTTGAATTATTCAGTTGTGTTTATGGAAAACTCCAGTAGATCATAGTATTACCTTAGGCTCTATTGATCTTTTGCTGGCAGATTTACAGGAGTTTCCTCATTTGCTTCTAATCTTACCATTCTCCCCGTCAAGAATTCTAATATGCCCTATAATCTGTCTACAAAATATGAAAAGGTTTCCAAAATCTCTTCCAGCAGATTGTCTACCTGCAAGATATTGCACCTTTCTTCCTCTGTGGCTACTTGCAGCTGGTGCATCTTGCTCCTTTGTGCTAGAACGTGCTCCTTGAAAGGCTGAAGATTGACTTACTGTTCCCTGGCCTCTTCTAGAGCTGATGTTAATGAGGCAACCTGTTCTTTAAGTTCCGCAGTTTGCCCCTGAGATTGCCTCTCAGATTCCTCCAAGGTATCTTTCTATAGTTCCAACTCCCCTATCTTACCTAGAAGCTGCTCCTTTTCTGTCCTTAACCCTTGACATTCCTCCTGCAATTTCTATAGACTTCCTTGGGAAACCTCCAGATATCTCTTCTCGAATTGGAGGAACTGGAGCTCAACTTTTCAAGACTTTATTCCATGTTTTATGTCTTCAAACTTTCTTTTCATTTTACTACTTTATTCTCTCTCTCTTCTCATCGTGTCCTTTAGCTCGGCAAGAGAATTATTTGGCTATTCAATATCAGTCAACATCCGATCTACATTGTCCTCAGAAGCATGGATCAATGCATCCCCAACTCTGATGGTGAATATGGGGTCCTTGTATGTCCCATATACTGTGGTTGTATCATTTATCATTTTACCCGACTACCCACCAACCTCGACCTTTCTCTCGGTCCTCTTCACTATTCTTTTCCTTTCCCTATCATAAAAAATAGTGTTGAAATATGATACCTCCTCCCCTTTATTCTGCTCGAAAGGGATTATCCTTAGGGTAGGGACCATAGCCTGTAATGTTGTGCTTTTAGCAGCTGCCTTAGGATCTTGAATATTAGGATTACCCAAGTCCTCAGCCTGACTGTCTATGGGTTTGGAAGCTGATAGCTCTGTCATTGCCCCTGTCAGTTTTAGTATTTCTTCTTCCTGCTTCCTCAGTTCCTCATCCATCTTTCTTTTCTTTTCCTCCTCTTCACTCTGGGAAGCTTCTTCTGACTTTCTAGTTGCTTCTTGTTCAGCTCTTCTCTTTTCTTCATCCTCACCTTTGAGCCAGCTTTCATCTTCCTGTGCTAGTCTCCTAGCATCTTCATCTCTTTTTCTAGCCTCTTCCTCCTTTGCCTTTTCCTGCTCATCCTATCCTTTCCCGCCTTTGGTGATGATTTTCTTTTTAAATCTTCTTCTTAAGGAAGTTATGTTTCCTGCACTATGGAAAATGGATTCATCTTTATCCCAGTGGCTTGTGTATTCAATATGTACATTTTCCTCCTTGTGGTGCTCTACCACTTTATTCTGGGAATCGTTCTTGTGGAAATTTATCTCCCCAATTCCTCCACAAATTCATCAGCTTTCTTCACTTTTGTGAACTTATAGCTTCCTAAACTCAATGGTAAGGGAGGATAAGCTGCTTTCTTATGTTCAAATAAAAAGCTCCCTACGCCATCTAAAAATACTTGCCTAATTGCCTCTTTGTGGACCACATAGTTAGTGGCATATTTTGGCAGTAGTGAGGGTGCTTTGGAGCATCCATACATTGTGAAATATAATCCATCCTCTTTTAAGTAGTAGTCTGCATATTCTTCAATCACCTGCAATGCTTCCTATGACATGCAGTTTCACTCTTTTAAGAAGATCAATGTATATAATGGAATGATGAAGTGCTCACACACTTCTCTATAGTGACTCTGGTATTTGTGTGCCCACAATGGCTTGTAAGTTGAGTAGACTGGTGTTCTCTCGTGGTCCTAGATACACCTCAGGATATGGAAGGGTTGGTTGCATAGTATGCAATCAATCAGTATAGAGCTCATGTAGAACTTTTATTTCTTCTGGGACACCCCTCCTAATGCTGAAGCAATATAGGCTGAGAGGCTGTTGGACATAATGTTTGCCCAGTTGAACATTTTCCCCTATGTTGCAACAGAGAAGATGATAGGCACCCACTCCAACTTGAATCTTTTACCATGGGCCCTCCCAAAAATCCTATTCAGCATCAGGGCAATGAAACTATAAGGGGTCCTTAAAGTGGCAGTATCATATTCCCCAGACGACCTAGTTCTAAAGTTCTTTCCAGGCACTAGCATTCTCTTCAGTGTCTCAACTAGGTCCAACTTAATTTCCTTTAGCCAGTCTTCAGTCAAATACACTTGTGTTTTCGGTAAGTGGTAGGCCAGTGATACATACCCAGGGCTATAAGAAGCATAACCCTATTTGTCATCATTTTCCAAAATCATGGTGGTTACATATTCCCTGGGAAGAATCCATCCAATCACCTCTGAGCACGGGAAAATCTCAGGTCTAGCAGCAACTCTCATCAACGCAGATCTCTCTATATTTGCATATATGGTTTCCTCCTCAAAACCTATGTCAGGTACCTCCCAGTGTGTTACTAATATGTAGACTTCCCCCCACTTATATTCAGGTTCCATACCAACTATGCATTTGGTATCCTCGTAAGTGTACACAACTCTAGTGACAATTTCAACCTTGGGTTCCTCTACTACAGGAGCCTTCTTCTTCTGGTGTTTAGACATCTCAAATTTTGAAGAATTTCGATGTCATACATAGAAATTGCTTTTAGGTTCTGTTGGGCCATTCCTCGATAACATTCAAAAATGGAGACAAAAATGTATGAGAATTTTACCTCGTCTAGGCTAAACATGATTGTTGTTATGAAAATAAACAAATTATATTCAAAAACCAAATGTTCCCGCACAAAAACAATTTGTCAAAAGCTAAAACCAGCACATAACTAAAGATTTGCATAATCAACTCATAATATCATGGCCTTTCTCAATGAATAAAATTTCCCTCTCGGCGCTATGAACTAAATCATTACACGAAAAATAAGATGCCTAATCCCAAGTGAAGGATACTACATTGTGGTAGTGCATTTGACTCACTGTGTGTTCAAATTTTAACAATCTCATCCTAAGTGGCATAACCCTCATATTGCGACCCTGGTTCACAAAAATGAGGGTGACCATACTGTGGAACCAAAACCTCAGCATCTTGGAAGAAAACCATGAAACATTATCCCCAGACGGCCACACGTAGACTGGAGGATAGTGTTGTGGACAGTGTAATGACCGTCTACACTGGTTTTCGTAGCAGTCAAGTGTGGGATGCAAACTCATAAAGGCCACAAATATAATCATCAAGCAAAACGAAAAAACCCCCCACCGAGAATCCATACCATTTACCTAGCTATATATATATGCCGAAATGGAAACCTAGGTAACCACTAACCACCGATACGGGAGCTAACCGAGGGCGACAAAATCAGTTTGACCATTCAAACAGAAAATAAAAATGGGCATAAGGTCCTACCTAGCAATGTGTTGCACGAATGGTTGAGAAAAACCGTAAACCTCCACAGCGGAGCCACCTAGGAGTGAGGTACCGACATCGAGTGCATTGGTTTTCTCGAGCAATAATGATAGCATGGGAAATTCACAAAAATAAAAATAAAAAATAATAAACCCCAACCCCAATATATATGCCACGGTCAACACATAATCGGTGGGAAAAATATAAACCAATCGAGAGGCAAATGACTATGGGATCGACGATCCTGTCAGTATCACCTCCGCAACGGTGGATGATGAAACAGCTAGGAGACCCACAATGGCATTGGCAAGAGAAACAAATAAACCTCACATTGGAGCTCACCAAACTAAGGCCTTAGACCAGTAGTTGGTTGAAGAGCCGCAACAGCGAAAACCATAAAGGAACCGAGTTCCGCAGACCAGCAAAATCAGAGGCAAAAATAAACATAACTTCGGCCAAAAACAACGGTCACAAAAAAAAAATCAAAATACATCGAAAATATAGTGCTTTCCAAAGCCGCAATGGCGAAAGCTGAAATCCTAAGGATCTGCGAATCAAAATGGTGGGGATCGGAAGAGGATAATACAATCCTCGGGAAGCTCCACATTACCTCCTCCGCAATGGCAGAAGATGTAGAGACAAATGTTCCAATGGGATCTTAAAACAATCACCGACGAATAAAGCGCATAGAAGACCAATAACCTTTGGATCGGTCTTGATGTCCTATTCTTTTTCGAAACGGCGGGTGTGCAGATAAATAGACTCCCGACTCAAAAGTCTAAAACATTTCTGATGGCAAGGAAAAATCAATTCAAACAATAAAACATCGCTGGCATAAAAGTAATCCTTGCGCAAACATCAAACCAGTCCGAGGAGATGAGCAAAAAAGAAATAAAAGGAGGGTCCCAAATTTTTTTGAATTTGAGGAAAATGTTGCAGCTGCAACAATTGGCGACTACCTGGTGAACCCCAGATTTCCGAATGAACTTGTTTCCAGTAAAAGACTGTTTAACCATTTAGCTCATAAGTTGAATTCTTCTAGATGCTTGTATTCCTAAGATGGCAAACACATGCATTTAAATCATTGATGACAGTCCATTCTTTGGAAATGGGACCACCCAAGATATTCAAAAGTCCAGATAACTCTTTTGAGGCTTAGTAGGTGAGTTTTATTTTACCTCTGTCTTTGGGTAGTTTCTAGCTTGGACACCATAGGATCGTAACATATGGTAAACATAACTATTCATTTGTTCCTCATTCCCATGCCAATTGCACTTTGTGCCCTTTTGAACTTTTGTTCTTTTGAGTCCTCCATCTGCTTTTCTTTCTTAATTTTATTCAGGCTCTTCTATCCATAGTGTCCTTTTGTGTGAGAGATGTATTTACTTTTCAGCTCACAGACAGAGAAGAATTTTTGGAAGATTGATATTCATGTTTCTAATACTTTCCTTTGATATGTATTGCTTCTTTTAGGAGTTTTGACTCTTATCATCCTTTAGGATTTTAAAATCATGGCATGGAATCATTTATATATAATAGACTATTTACCTTGCTTCTTTTCCATGGTTCCTTTGCTATCACCCCCTAGGACACCTTAGATGTGAAATGGATGGAGCCTCAAAATTGTATTCTAGACCTGTTAATTCTGAGTTATTTTTAGGGGTTAAGCAGGACTTCAATGAGTGCATAGCCATTTAGGAAAACTACTTACTAGAAGAAATTCTAGCATTTTAAAATAAAAATGCACAGTCTTATCCCAAATATTTCAGTTAATCGAGAACCTTGATGCTTTCCATGCAACCAAAAGTTTTCCTATTTTATTCAAATATAAACCGAAATAACCAGAAACAATCAGTGGTAAATCAAAGCAAAACTACATCAAATAAAAAATCAAAATAAAATTCGAGAACAAACCACTACCTAATCAGTTCTGTTCCCACCCCTAAAGATCTATCAACCTATGAGTCAAGGAGTTAGGCTTGATTGCATATGGGAAATACCTAACCATGATCTAATTCTGCTATTTTTGAAATCGAAACTATGTTTACCGATTTACAATCAATCTCATCATCCTGTGAACCTTGAAGGAGATCAGGCTGAGTGTCAGTCATACTGTTGGCTTCTTCTAATGCATGATATCTTAGTTCAAGCTCCGTTAGATAATTCCCCAAAACAGAATTATCAGATTCATTTCCTTCTTCAAACTTAGTGATAGTGTGTTTCATGTAAGGTTCCCTTAAACTTTTTATCCTATTTGGGACCCCTTTATGAGGAAACCATAAATGTGACCAATATGAAGCAAAATACCCCTTTAACCTTGTGGACCAGTCTCAGTTCAGAATAAGTCCATACCCATCTGGTATGTCAGCCACCACAATATCAATAAATTGACATATCTTTTTATTTGTAGATTAACGAATGAGAAAATTCTCCATTTCCCCCACTACTTTGACACTAGTTCTGTCTAATTGAGTAACTTCCCAAGCAGTAGGTTTTGGCTGCCCATTAATTTTTTTGCAAAATACGAGTGGCATAACATTCACCGATGATCCAGAATCTACCAAACAATTATGCACCTTATGGTTCAAAATTTCCAGAGTCAAAAGGAAAGGTGGGGTTCTAGCTTTCCCTTCCCTAATTGATTCGACGTCTTCCTCCATAGGTTGGTTTTCGGTGGGTATCTCTTCCTCTAGTTCTTCAGGCCTTTTAATATTTTCTTTGTTACTACCTACATGGTCTTCAATAGGCTTAACAGGCTTGTTGATTTGCTCTGGATCCTGGCTAATAATGGTAATTTCGGGTAATTTGTCCTCAACATTATTCTTTGGTTGTTTCCTGACATTCTCTTGCAACTTATTAATTTTTGAGATTATTGAATTGTCTTTATTTACCAAATTCATGTCTTTTTTTGTCATTGGTATGTTCTCAGGTTTAAGAGTACTTTTTTCTATATCAAACAGCGAGACACAATCCCATAAAAACATGGTAGCATTTTCTTGTTTTTCTATGGCCTTATTACCTTTTTCCTCCTCATCACTGTCCTCAGTAAATTTAGAATCCAAGAGCTGATTCATTACCAATGTCATTGAATTTAACCATTGAGGACAATTCTTTTTAGAATGGGGTTGTTGGTGAAAAGTGCAGAAATTATCCATCCCTACCTTTGTCAGATTCATTGATGCTAAATCATGCGGAGGGGTCTTGAATTGGTTGTTATCTTCCCTTTTTTTGTAGTAAGGCTTATAAGCTTTTTGAGCTTCTTTCTCCAAATATATTATTCTGTTGGAAAGATTTTGCATCATCTTTAACATCCCCTCAAAATCATGTGATTGCTCCTCTTTAGGTTTAGACATCAATAAGGTTCTTTTCCTGGATGTTTTTTCTCCAGATTGCTCGGGATAATCTTCCATACTTTCCTTTTCAGCCTCTACTCTTTCTGCTTCTTCATAAGTCTATGCTAACTTAGGCTTAACTTGAGCTTTTGCGAACATAGCCAAGTCCAAACCTAAAGCTGAGGTATAATACTCAACCAGAACTTTATCAAAAGGCTTATTAGTTGCAGAGAAGTTCTTGAGGTAAGCAGAAAATCTTTGAGTGAAATTGTGTACCTTTTCTTTCCTTTCTTTTTTTAAAGCACCTAAGCCTTTCATTAGTGTTGCATGCGTATTTTGGGCTGCATACTTACTTATGAAAATCCTTTCAAAGGTATCCCAATCTGGGATAGAGTTTGCAGGAAAACCAAAGTACCACGATGTTGATGCTCCTTTAAGGGTATGTGGAAAAAGTCTACAAACTACATCCTCATGTTTTCCAGCCCTTAATCCTTCTATTGCCAAATATAAACTTTGCAAATGGTTGTCTACTACAACCTTCTCATTTGGATCAAACTTAGGCAGCAAATTCTCAAAATCTTGAGGCAAGTGATGCAATGGAGGTGTTAAGTTCAAGGGTGATCTGGCTTTCCAATCCGGTGGTGGATTTGGTGGGTTAGGTGGCTGATTTGCATTTACACCTACCATGAGTCTGGGTGGAGAGTGAGGAGGTGCAAGAATAGGAGTCCGCACAGGTGAACAGTAAGGTGTGTTTGGGCCTACTTGATTCAAATGCTAAACAACATCCTATAATGCTACTTCTACTAACTCTTCCCAATCTCCAACCAACACTGCATCTTCCAAGATGGGATAGTATTTCTTCTTATACTCTCTTCGGGGTAAATCAACGATAATGGGTAATCCTCCAATACTCTTTACATAATCCCGTCTGTGTCTTCTCAGATCATTTACTACTTGGTTGTCCACAGCAAACAAATGTTCTCTATTCTCTTCAGTATTTGGATTAGGAAATAAACTGCTTTCAAAACTATCACTAGTGGAGTTATTTCGAGAAAATTGACTTCCTCGTCCAGCCATGCACTAGTAGCCCTCCTTCTAGCACCAGAAATTGTTGAGGCATCGAAATACATAGGCAACAATAGCAAGGGATTCTCCCCGATCAACGTTCCCAACTAGCCCATGATTTTTTGGTGTAGGGAATCTATCCTATTTGCGGTCTGGCCACCGTAGGTCAAGTAACAAAAATAAAAGGTTTTACCAGTTGCGGCCCAGTCCACCATGTATATTTTTGTGTTTTTAGATTTAAGTATGAAATGCAAGTGCCTATCTAAAATGCATATTTATTAAGAATGCAAGGAGTGTTCATAATGTGATGTGCAGGTTCTTACCTCTCGTCTTAGACTCTCTTCCATTTAAATCACACAAAACAAGAAATTCAAACTAACTACCTAACCTATCCCTAGGGAGCAAGATTATCATTTATTAATGAGTAATGTATTTTGTACATGCCTTATGAAAATCACAGATAGCTAATACTTCTTTCAAAACACATGAACAATTAAAGATATTTGAACAACCAGATAGCCAATTGTTTATGAACAACATTCATTACTCATAGTGGAAATTTTCATAAAATAAACCAGAGAACATTCATACAAGAACATAGGTTCAAAGAGTTAGAATGATCTCACAGTTAATGGACAAAAAGATGAAAATGAAATAGTTCATCTTCAACAAATCCATAGCACAACATTTGAACATTCCACCAAGATTTCTCCAACATGCAAACTGTAATTATCTATTGCAAAAGGAAATAGTTATTCTTACAATATGTCTTCACCAATCTAACTGGGAAAAATTCCACCCTCCCATCTAAATCTTCTATATTTATACAAAAAGAGAAAAACTATTGGGCTGCCCACAAATGACTGTTGGGCTTCCCCAAGGCTTCATCTCCCATGCTTTTCTTTCATTAAGTTCTTATATAATTTACACTATATTACAATAAAACAAATAAAATGCTTATGAGGAGGGTCCCGCTTGACTATTCAAGAACTTATTCCACGCTAAAGGCTCTGAGGAAATGCTTTCGAACTCGAAAGGTTCTAAGAAACGAATATTAATTTCAAATTTAGTGGCCTGATTTCTTATTACTTCTATTCTGGCTGCGCTCAGGCGAAGTTGGTCTTCTAGAAAATACACACTAACCTTGGAATGAGCTACTTCATTCCTCAGGTTCTGTTCATCTAGGGATTTGATGTGCTGGATCCTTTGTTCTTCCTCTTGATATCTTCTATGCAACATCTCCAAAAATAGGAGATGGTCTGGAAAGGTATCCATTCTCTGTTCAGCCTCAACCTGGCAACGATTATAAGTAATCAAAACCCTCCTAAAGAATTCTGCACAAGCCCCCTTTGTCTTCTTGATAGCATTTTTTAATTCTTCGGCTGTGTTTATGGCAAACTCTAGTAGATTGTAGTCTTGCCTTAGGCTCTGTTGATCTTTTGCTAGCAGATCTACAAGAGTTTCCTCATTTGCTTCTAATCTTTCCATTCTCCCCGTCGGGACTTCTAATATGTCCTGCGATCTGTCTACAAAATATGAAGAGATTTTCAAAATCTCTTCCAGCCGATTGTCCACCTGCAAGATCTTGCACCTTTCTTCCTCTATAGCTACTTACAGCTGGTGCATCTTACTCCTTTGTGCTAGAGCGTGCTCCTTGAAAGGTTGAAGATTGACTTGTTGTTCCCTAGCCTCTTCTAGAGCTGTTGTTAATGAGGTAACTTGTTCTTTAAGTTCCGTAGTCTGCCCCTGAGATTGCCTCTCAGATTGGTCCATGGTATGTTTTTGTAGTTCCTACTTGTTGGCACCAGCAACAGCCTCTTCATTTCTTAATAAAATGAAGAGAGATCAGCTCTTCATGTGATTTATCAATTCAAAATTATGAAAGAGCACCTTCAGAATCATTGATTCTGAAGG
>LPNX010299536.1:80172-93023 GCA_001517045.1 Pseudotsuga menziesii
AATGGAGATGACTGTTAAGATTAGCTGAGTGTACAATGAGCCATTGGTCAAGTTAATAAACGATTATCATTTGGATTAATGAGCTGGTATGAGAACGTGGCTTACACCTCTTGACAAAGTCGACAGTTGTGAGCATGTGGAGGTATTGTATTGACAGTGTTAAATGATGATAGTCATTTCAATTTACGTTGATGTACTTGTTAATTATTAGCCACTGTCCATAATCAATGGTTGAAATGATGATTTATCAATCACCATATCTCTGGTTCGCCAATTTAGTGGTTATTACTAAGAGTCGTGGTTAAGCATAGATAAACTGGCATGAATCATGATAAAATATGAAGTTGCAACACCTATCACTGCTTAAAATCCGGCTAAAATGCAGGTTCAGAGATTGTATCTCCGTTAGATTTGAAGCATGCAAAAGCTATCCATCATGTCATATGTGTGGATACCTATTCCCTCTATGTTCACTTCTCCATTCATTTCAGGTGGAAGCCAGGAGAGTGCAGAAGAAACCATGTCTCCTTTGAATCATTTTGAGATTTCGGGGTCTGAACTTATAGAAGATAACCAGGAAGTTGCCAAGAAATTCGAGAAAATGGGGTGGGGACATTTCCTTAGGAGTTTTGATGGTCACCATGTGGAGATTACTAAGTTGTTCGCCATGAATTTTGAAGATGACAGGGTGCAAATTGGGGGTTTTGAGTTTGTTATCAATGAGGATAAGATTGTAGAAGCCACTAAGCTCCCACAGGTTGGAGAACGCTAGTTTAAGGGGACCATGGTCAATAAGAAAAACTGCTTGGCTCTGTTAATGCCCTTTCCGGATGATACGAAGCTGAATACAGGCATCCCTGTAAAATTTTTGAATCCTGAATGGAGAGTTTACTAAGAAATCTTTGTAAGGTACGTGTCTTGTTGTGGACAGTACTCTCATTTGCACTTATACCATTTACGATTGCTGTTAGCAGTAAAGGGTTACAAGCTTAATTTTCCTTTCTATCTATGGCAAAGTCTTAAGAAAATGTCACAGGGTATTAGAAATTTTAGTAACCCTGACAATAGTCTTTGTCACCACGGGTTGATAAAAACTATATTGCAATTTCAATTATCTACCAAGGGCGAGTCTTGGGATAAGTTTTTAGTCAACTGTCAATTGGGGCCGACGCAGTATTGGCCTAATCCATCCCCACGAACTCATAGGAAATGAAAGGTCATAAATCCTGGGGTTAATAGTTCAGAAGTCAAGGCATTCGAGGATGTAAGCATGCCCATAAACAATGGGATTAATGAGAATCATGACAGGGATTCAGTTCCCTGCAATTCTAGGGAAGTCTTGGATAAACCCTTATCTGGTAAGAATGATAGAAACCCTGCAAAAATAAAAGAAGGATTAGCCAAAGGTGAAATTGATAATAATGTTGAATGTAAAAATTCATATGAAGCAAATAAACCTGATGAATGTAACAAAGAATCTATGCATAGATTAGATCATTTGGCTCAGACTTGTTGTGACAAGGAAGGGCTTGGTTTTGAAAATCTATCGTTTTCACGTAGAGTCACAAGGAGCATGCATAGTATCCATTTGATTTCAGGTTATAAGGTTGATCAACAGGATTCTAAGCCTATAGCTACTAAACCTGCAGTTGTAGATATTGAGGATGACATCCCCTCTTCTGTCCCTAATACAATGGATGTAGGTAATTCTGCTATTGCACAGGGAAGTGATGCACAATCAGACGAGGCCGAGGGAAATCAACCAGAAACAAACACAAACGTTGCAGATCCTGAACCATCATACAGTCAACATTGTGACAGTCCTCATTCTCCTCAGGCAACCAAAGAGGATGAAACTCTGCAGCAGGTATTAGGTAATGTCTACCAAGATAAAATTACAGAGTTTAAAGGAAAACTCAAGCATTGTCTATCCAGCACAACACTATTAGAAAAAGAAAACAAAACCTTTAGAAAAGAGTTGCTGGAGTGGATTGATAGATGGAAAAAGATGCGCGCTAAGAAGAATCAATACAAAAAATCCAAGAAATCAATCATAAGTACTAACCAGCTGCTACTTGAACGAATTGAAAAGAAAAACATTAAAATTATCCGGTTAAAGGCTAAACTAGCAGAAGCTCGAAGATTAGTCGATCTTCATAGTGAAACTTGATAATTTTTCTCATTTCCTATGTTGCCACAAAACAGGTAATGATCGTTCTAGTTTTGCATGCCTGTAAAAACAGAGATTTAACAGGCATGCATTTAAAATTACAAGTTATTTCTGTTATCTATGTGTTAAATTGGTTTTAATAAGATGCTTCGTTTGAATTCAATGCAGGAGGATTTATCACCACCCTTTTCCAATAATTCAGGACATGGTTATACGTTGACATGGAGATGTGGCTGTTTGGTGATGAGCTGGAGTTTTATCAATGGGCAAGAATTTTCTGAAGTGCCTCGACTCAGGCTAGTCGATTTCTATTTATAGTAATAGGTGTAATTAGATGCCCTTTTTTAGTTAGATAATCCCTATAATGTTGCATGCAACATTAATAGGGAAAACTGAATCTTAGTAGTATATAAGTGAAGAGTTTTGATGAACTCAGGGATGGAGTGTTGGAAGAAAAACTTATTTGAAATATATCCTATTACTGGTATTATCTCATACTCGAACTTGAACCTTTGATGTGAATGCTACTGGACATCTGCAGACAGATACTGTTACTGGTATTTTGTTTTTTTTGGATATATATATATATATATATATATATATTTCAGCTTGTTATCTTCTTTCTTTATATTAACTCAGTGTGCTGTGACATACTGATGTTCAATTATATATTTCACTTTATCAGCTCAAGTTAGTATTTTGAACGAATATTTCATTATGATGTTGTTTATTAGTATTTTTACTATAAACCTAAGTTGTAATGATATAATTTTCTGTCTATTTAAAATTTTATTTGTATGTTGATAGTGACTTTTAAATAGGCATTATCTTAAATTCAAATAGCTGCCTTGATAATTAATTATTAATTAATATCATATAGTTGAAATTAACTGTGTGTTTACAGACTATGTTTCAACTCTGTTGTCATATAGCAGAGTGACTTATTAGTTATAATTTAAATGTGTCTGTTTAAATTATACTTTAGTCTTTCTGTTCATCTTTATTGATTAATAGTTAATATAATCTTAATTTTGCTCTGAGCTGAGATAGGGTTAAATAGAATAGTTTAGATTAAATTTTATTTTTTTGAATTAGTTTAATTAACAACTGTTAAATTAATTTTCATACTCTTTATAAGTCTTATATTCAGAAAAACTTCCAAAAATCAAAGTCTTTCCTTCAGAAAGCAACCATAGGACAGTTTAGATAGTTTAATATAATTATTTAGGTAAAAATAAATAATAGAATAGGTTAGATTTTGCTAGTTTTAAGTTCTCCTAAGAGATAAACTAGCTGGTAGCAGGACCACAACCTGCGAGGTTTTGTTAATTCAAACACAATGGACGCTGCTTTAAGCTGATTGTGTGGACAAAACCTCCTTATTGGCCTAGATTCAGAAAATCGGGCCAACAAATGGTGCTAGAAGGAGGGCCTACCAATGAGTAATGGTAGGTGAAACTAATGAAACATTTCCAACCAGTCAACAACCTCCAGAATTCAGTAGATCCCCTTTTATAGAAACTTTTAGGAATATCCTTGAACGTAATCCTGTCACTTCTCCCTTGACTCCCACACAAAGTGCTCAAACTCTAGAAGAATCCAAACATATCCTTACTAGAGCTTACGCCAATCAGTTAGGTATTTCTCCAATAGATTATGGTCTTCCTAGACAACAACGACATAATCCACAATTGACCATAGTGACGCAAGATTTGGAGATAACTGGTAGTACTCCCCATCATCAGGTTGAAAGACATCAAAGGTAGATTGCACCAACCAATACCACTAGAATACTAATTGTAGGAGGCGGTTCTAATCAGCCACCTTCTCCTTCTGAGTCACCACCTGATAGTCCAAGACCTTCCAATTCAGGAAGTTCTTCTAGCTCTCCAGGAATTCCAATGGCAGGAAATGTAGGAGGAGGTGGTAATCCTCCACCTAATCCACCCAATCCACAGCTCCCTTGGTTAAGAGCAGCCACTGTAGCAGTTCCTGGGGTACAACATCCATTGCCGAAACACTCAGATAAAATTCTTCCTAAGTTTAATCCAGATGACAAAGAACCTGCAGAGGTGCATATTGACAAATTCATGTTGGCTGTTCAAACTTTGAACGTTCAGCATGAAGATGTAGTTTGTCAATTGTTTCCTCTAACCTTTGAAGGAAGAGCTTCTACCTGGTACTTTTCATTAGTACAAGGATCTATCACAAATTGGGAGAAATTTAATAAAGCTTTTCTCGATAAATTTGGGGAGGATAAAACACCTGCTCTTTTAGCTCTAGAGTTATCTAGAATTAAAATGGAGCCTAAAGAAAGAATCAAAGATTTCAATCAAAGGTTTCTAACTTTGAAAAATAAAATTCCAGTTGCTTCCCAACCTCCGGAAGACATATGTTACAGAACTGCATGATCCTAATGAACCTGTTTTATTTTCTGATTCTATCATGGGAAATTACATGTATGAATTAGGATTTGGTAATTTCAAAGCTGAAAATTCTACTCTTTCTGAAAATAATTAGCAATCTGAAATTTGTAATGTAACATCTGTTTCTCCTAACTGTTCACTCAAAGAAACCATCAGTGATGTAAATATTGTAAATATCATAGAAAGTAAGGTGATTGTACATAGTTCTATTTGGACTTTATATTTCGATGGTGTAAAATCTAAAGAAGGAGCAGGAGTTGGTTGCTTACTGGTAGATCCTCAAGGTAATAAAACCTGTATAGCTTGTAGAATGGAATTTAGTTGTACAAATAATACAGTCGAATATGAAGCTTTAATACAAGGTTTAAAAAGGTAAATTGATTTGGGAATCAAAGAGATAATTGTTTACGGCGATTCCAAGATCATTGTTAGACAGGTTTGTAATTCCATTCACTGTTTATCTGAACATTTACAGAGTTATCAGAAAGAGGTATGGAATCTTATTGTATATTTTGATGCATTTAACATAAATTTTGTTCCTAGAAGTCAAAATAAAGAAGCAGATTTGTTGGCAAATGTAGCATCTAAGTTAATTCCTTCAGAAAATCTTACACCAGATTTCTTCTCTGTTGAATTGATTTTTAGGCCCTCCATACCTGATAATATTTTTAATTGGCGTGTGTTTGACAATGATACGCAGGTATTGAATTTTCTAACAAACGAGGATATCTTTAAAGATTCAGAAATAGATGAAGTCACTCATGATGACAATCTGCGGTATTTTCGGTAATAAATGACTTCTGTTCAGTTGAAAAAGCTTTCGAACAGGTAAAACCAGTTCCCAATTCAGTATTAAGATTAGAAAGGTTTTTTGATCTGCAGGATAAGTTTAATTCTATCCCTAATTGTAAAACAAACAGCTCTCGGATGAAATATGAAACCATCAATTTGGGAACAGAATCAAATCCCCAAACTATAAATCTAGGAATAGATTGTAATCCTACAGAAAAAACAGCTTTCATAAAATTGTTTAAGGAGTTTAAAGATATATTTGCATGGACATATGATGACCTAAAAACATTCAATACTCAAGTCATGCAACATATAATTCCAATTAAACAAGAATCAAAACCCTTTCAGCAGAAGTTAAGAAAATATCACCCATCATTAGAACCAACAATAAAAAAGGAACTGAATAAATTGTTAGCTGCCAAGATTATTTTCCCTATCAGACACACTCAATTGGTAGCAAACTTAGTTCCAGTTAGGAAGAAAAACGGGGATATTAGATTATGTGTGGATTTTAGAAATTTGAATAAAGCTTCTGAAAAGGATAATTACCCTATTCCTCCCATGGAACAAATTCTTCAGAAGGTGTCTGGGTCTGAGATACTGTCTCTCCTTGACGGTTTCTCAGGGTACAACCAAATATTGGTCTCCCCAGATGATCAATTGAAAACAACTTTTAGAACTCCATGGGGAACGTATGCTTACCGCAAGATGCCCTTTGGGTTAATCAATGCGGGAGCAACATTTCAACGAGCAATGGATATTGCTTTTACAGGCTTAACCAGTCATTCAGTCGTTGTCTATTTAGATGATGTTACTGTATACTCTAAACATCAGCCTGATCATCTTAATCATCTTAGAAAAGTATTTGAACAATGTAGAAAATTTGGAATATCTTTAAATCTTAAAAAGACAATATTTGTTGTTTTAGTAGGTATCTTATTGGGATGTGTAGTCTCGAAACACAGAATCATGATTGATCCCAAAAGAACACAATCCATTTCAAAGATACCTATCTTGCTAGCAAGAAAGGAATGTAGTCATTCTTAGGAAAAATTAATTTTGTTAGGAGATTCATTCCTAGTTTTTCCGAGATTATTCGTCCTTTGCAGAAAATGATTAAAAAGGATACTATGTTTAATTGGGGACAAACTGAAAAAGAATCATTTCAGAAAATTTTAGAAGCCATTTCAGAAGCTCCTAGTCTTCTAAGTCCAGATTTTAATAAAGATTTCATATTGTACACCTTTGCTTCTAATATTTCATATGCAGCAATGTTAACCCAATTAAATCAGCAAAATCATGAAGTCCCAATTTCTTTCATGAGTTCAAATTTCAAAGGGGCTGAACTCAATTATCATGAAGTTGATAAACAAGCCTTTGCAGTTTTTAAAGCTGTAAAACATTTTCGTCCTTACTTGCTAAAATCTAAAAATAAAGTAATTGTCCCTTATTCTTTAGTCAGAAACTTGTTGGTGCAGAAAGATTTAGGAGAAAAGAGGGCACCTTCGATGACAGCTCTTCAAGAATATGACTTACAAATAAAACCTTCAACGATAATCAAAGGTCAAGGGCTATGTAAATTAGCTGCTGAAGTGTCTCACTTGCCCGATGATAAAGCTGAAACTGTCATTGGTGAAGCTTTACTTACCAGGGAAATTTATTTTTATCCACCACCTCAAGATTCCTGGTACATAGACATACGGTTACTGTTGGAAACAGGGACTGCCCCTGATTACTTAGAACCAAAAAAGAAAAGAGAACTTAGATTGAAGTCTGCTCCATACTTATTAATCAATAATATCCTTTTTCAGAGAAATTCAGATGGAGTATACCTTCGATGTTTAGATAAAGATGAAATAGAAATAATTCTGAAAGAATTACATTCTGGACCAGTAGGAGGTCATTTTGGTGGGGAGACCACTGCTCACAAAATTCTCAGGGCTGGTTATTATTGGCCTACCTTGTTTTGTGATTCCTATACCTTCGTCAGAAAGTGTCAAGAGTGTCAACTTGCTGCAGGAAAGGTGAAAAAATATGCTTTCCCTTTACAACCTGTTTCAGTCGAAAGACCCTTTCAACAATGGGGTATCAATATAGTAGGTCCAATAAACCCTCCCTCATCAATGCAACACAAATATATAATAACTGCAACTGATTATTTCACCCGTTGGGATGAAGCTGCACCATTAAAAGTTGTGAATACCAATTAGGTTATACTATTTTTGGAATTCTTTATCATAACAAGATTTGGTATTCCTGATTCTCTCGTTTTCGATAATGCATCATATTTTTCATCAATTGAGTTAACTCAGTTTGCTTTAGAGAAGGGAATAAGAGTCAGATATTCAGCTAATTACCATCCTCATGGGAATGGTTTAGCTAAATCAACAAATAAAATTTTATTGAAAATTCTTAAAAGAACTGTTTTAGTTCACCATTGGAACTGGCATACAGAATTGGTCAATGCTCTGTGGGCAGATAGAGTAACTCCTAAAGCTCCAATAGGTAACTCACCATTTTTTTTAGTATATGGAACTGAAGCTATCCTTCCACCAAATTTGTTCTTACCTTCGTTACAGTTAGCTCAGTCTGTTCAGGAAGAAGAGTGCCCAGCAATGGAAAAAAGCATTAATGCGTTGTTAAAATTAGAAGAAGACAGAGAAAAGTCAAAACAACACTTTAATAAACACCAACAGATTGTAAAATCGTGGTTTGACCAATCTTTTAGTTCTGATCGAGAGTTGCAGGTAGGAGACCTGGTTTTAAAATGGGATAAAGCTCACGAAGATAAGGGTGATCACACTAAATTTTAGAAACTATGGTTAGGTCCCTTTGTTATTTCTGAAAAAATAGGTCCAAATACCTTTCGATTGCAAACACTTGAAGGACAGTCCGAAACATTCCCTCTGAATGGACTGATTCTTAAAAAATATTTTTGTTGATAGTTTTCTATCTAAAACTGTACATATCTACTTACTATTTGTAAATAAATTTGTCTTTATGTATATAAACTAGCATACTGTTAAATTAATCAATTTGTTGTTAAAGTCAAATATTTTAGATTGTTAAAATTTGTGTATATAACCAATCATTTAGTCAGAAATATGTAATTAGCAGCTATAATTAATGTAAATAAATAAGATCAGTTTACTCATCAGCCTGAAGAATTATGATATTAGACTGAAATCTTTTAAAAATTTGTTCAGGATGATCAAAATTTCTTGAATCTGTAAAAGACCTTCATTGTTTCTATTTATAAGTGTTTCTCAGATTTTTCTTCATCTTGTTATTTTCTTAAAATGGGGATAGCTTATTAAATGCCTTTTTCGAAGCTTGTACTTTTGAAAAATCTTTACAGATCTCTATCATCAGTCTTAGAAACATTTTTTTTATCATTTGAGAACTGTCTAGCATCTGTTCCTTTTAATTAAAAGCTAAAGTGAGAGACGGAAGGTCTCAATAATGAGCCGGTCCGATCAGAATCACAAATATCACTGGTATGACATTATTAGGAAACTAGTAATGGCTTTTGGTTTTGAAGTCAAAAGATAAGGGGTCTCATCACGAGCCAGCTGATTCATTTTCTGGTGATATTAATGACTGACATTGCCATTTGGTTGCCACATTGGGTAATGATCTCTCATTTTATAAAAAAAAATTAAAAATGAAAATTGCAATAAAAACGTAACTTTTGTCTGAAGAATAGGAGGTCTCAATAATGAGCCGGCCTAATCATGATCATCAGTGTTGTCTGGAATAACTTCATTTCTGATCACCAGGGTGGTGGCTTTTGATTTAAAAAAATTAAAAGACAGGAGGTCTCATCACGAGCCGGCGTACTTATTTCAGACAACTCTCGTGAATGATACTATCACATTGGGATACCAAACCCAGATAGTAGTCTTCAGGAAGAATTATTGTTTTAAAAGAAAAGCAAAAGCAAGAAAAAAGAAAATTATTATGCTATGGAATAGATTCTAGAAAGTTTTCAGTGGAGCAGTACTCTATGCTGATGGTACAGGTCATCTTTACTAAGAAGTACTTATTTCGGCTAAGATATTTGTAAGTTTATCCCTAATCAAATTTCTATTTTAAAAGATGGAATATTTCTGAGTTATACTTATGAGTAAATAATGGTTTAATATGGATAAAGGTTTTTTTTTTTTTTAACAGGTTTTGAGATTTCATTTTTTATCATTTTATTTAAGCAGAGATAACTGGTTCACCCAGGTCATCACCATTTGTTGGCAGCTAGCAACAACCTCTTCATTTCTTAATAAAATGAAGAGAGATCAGCTCTTCATGTGATTTATCAATTCAAAATTATGAAAGAGCACCTTCAGAATCATTGATTCTGAAGGTACTCTCAATCAAAGGAAAGTGATATAATGATTCTGGAGCTGGAGGAAACTTACTCATAAACCTGGCCTTTAACAACTGTCAGTAGTTTCATAAATTTTCATGAGTTTATTAAAATCATTAAGATAAATTTATGTGACTTAAGGAATTTGAAATAATGTGCCAAGAGAAAATTGATAAAACACATTTTGTGTTGAGTAGGGTATTACTAGTCCTAAGCCATAAAACTAAGAGTGACTTTCAAAATTGATATCATATGTAATACCATACTACGACCTTTTGTAAATATCATAGTTAATGGATAAATGATGTTTGTATGGGAAAGTTTCACTTATGATAGTTTATCATTTAAATATCCCATCTAATGTTAGATATGTATCGATAGGATGTTTGGAAGGGATTAAAACATAGTCTTGTACATACATAGCATAGATATTAAGTCTAGCTATTTTATCAAAGCCTTGTTAAACATTAGAGCGCGATTTTATTATCTTGCATGACACCACGTAACATAATTAAATGGAGATGACTGTTAAGATTAGCTGAGTGTACAATGAGCCATTTGTCAAGTTAATAAATGATTATCATTTGGATTAATGAGCTGGTATGAGAACGTGGCTTACACCTCTTGAAAAAGTCGACAGTTGTGAGCATGTGGAGGTATTGTATTGACAGTGTTAAATGCTGATAGTCATTTCAATTTACGTCGATGTACCTGTTAATTATTAGCCACTGTCCATAATCAATCGTTGAAATGATGATCTATCAATCACCATATCTCTGGTTCGCCAATTTAGTGGTTATTACTAACAGTCATGGTTAAGCATAGATAAACTGGCATGAATCATGATAAAATATGAAGTTGCAACACCTATCACTGCTTAAAATCCGGCTAAAATAGCAGGTTCAGAGATTGTATCTCCGTTAGATTTGAAGCATGCGAAAGCTATCCATCATGTCATATGTGTGGATACCTATTCCCTCTATGTTCACTTCTCCATTCATTTCAGGTTGAAGCCAGGAGAGTGCAGAAGAAACCATGTCTCCTCTGAATCGTTTTGAGATTTCGGGGTCTGAACTTATAGAAGCTAACCAGGAAGTTGCCAAGAAATTCGAGAAAATGGGGTGGGGACATTTCCTTAGGAGTTTTGATGGTCACCATGTGGAGATTACTAAGCTGTTTGCCATGAATTTTGAAGATGACAGGGTGCAAATTGGGGGTTTTGAGTTCGTTATCAATGAGGATAAGATTGCAGAAGCCACTAAGCTCCCACAGGTTGGAGAACGCTGGTTTAAGGGGACCATGGTCAATAAGAAAAAATGCTTGGCTCTGTTAATGCCCTTGCCAGATGATACGAAGTTGAAGACAAGCATCCCTGTAAAATGTTTGAAGCCTGAATGGAGAGTTTACTACGAAATCTTAGTAAGGTACGTTTCTTGTTGTGGACGGTACTCTCATTTTCACTTATACCATTTACGATTGCCGTTAGCAGTAAAGGGTTACAAGCTTAATTTTCCTTTCTATCTATGGCAAAGTCTTAAGAAAATGTCACAGGGTATTAGAAATTTTAGTAACCCTGACAGTAGTCTTTGTCACCACGGGTTGATAAAAACTATATTGCAATTTCAATTATCTGCCAAGGGCGAGTCTTGGGATAAGTTTTTAGTCGACTGTCAATTGGGGCCGACGCAGTATTGGCCTAATCCATCCCCACGAACTTGTAGGAAATGAAAGGTCATAAATGTTGGGATTAATAGTTCAGAAGTTAAGGGATTCGAGGACGTAAACATGCCCATAAACAATGGGATTAATGAGAATGACGACAGGGATTCAGTTCCCTGCAATTCTAGGGAAGTCTTGGATAAACCCTTATCTAGTAAGAATGATAGAAACCCTGCAAAAATAAAAGAAGGATTAGCCAAAAGTCAAATTGATAATAATGTTGAATGTAAAAATTCATATGAAGCAAATAAATCTGATGAATGTAACAAAGAATCTATGCATAGATTAGATCATTTGGCTCAAATTTGTTGTGACAAGGAAGGGATTGGTTTTGAAAATCTATCGTTTTCACGTAGAGTCACAAGGAGCATGCATAGTATCCATTCGATTTCAGGTTATAAGGTTGATCAACAGGCTTCTAAGCCTACAGCTACTAAACCTGCAATTGTAGATATTGAGGATGGCATCCCCTCTTCTGTCCCTAATACAATGGATGTATGTAATTCTACTATCGCATAGGGAAGTGATGTACAATCATACGAGGCTGAGGGCAATCAACCAGAAACAAACACAAACGTTGCAGATCCTGAACCATCATACAGTCAACATTGTGACAGTCCTCATTCTCCTCAGGAAACCAAAGAGGATGAAACTCTGCAGCAGGTATTAGGTAATGTCTACCAAGATAAAATTACAGAGTTTAAAGGAAAACTCGAGCATTGTCTATCCAGCACAGCACTATTAGAAGAAGAAAACAAAACCTTTAGAAAAGAGTTGCTGGAGTGGATTGATAGATGGAAAAAGATGAGTGCTAAGAAGAATCAATACAAAAAATCCAAGAAATCAATCATAAGTACTAACCAGCTACTACTTGAACGAATTGAAAAGAAAAACATTAAAATTATCCAGTTAAAGTCTAAACTAGCAGAAGCTCGAAGAGTAGTCGATCTTCATAGTGAAACTTGATGACTTTTCTCATTTCCTATGTTGCTGCAAAATAGGTAATGATCGTTCTAGTTTTGCATGCCTGTAAAATAGGAGATTTAACAAGTATGCATTTAAAATTACAAGTTATTTCTGTTATCTATGTGTTAAATTGGTTTTAATAAGATGCTTCGTTTGAATTCAATGCAGGAGGATTTATCACCACCCTTTCCTAGTAATTCAGGACATGGTTATACGTTGACATGGAGATGTGGCTGTTTGGTGACGAGCTGGAGTTTTATCAATGGGAAAGAATTTTCTGAAGTGCCTCGACTCAGGCTAGTCGATTTCTGTTTATAGTAATAGGTGTAATTAGATGCCCTTTTTTAGTTAGATAATCCCTATAATGTTGCATGCAACATTAATAGGGAAAACTGAATCTTAGTAGTATATAAGT
>LPNX010299536.1:93288-111045 GCA_001517045.1 Pseudotsuga menziesii
TTAGATTAAAAAAAAAATTTGAAGTAGTTTAATTAACAACTGTTAAATTAATTTTCATACTCTTTATAAGTCTTATATTCAGAAAAACTTCCAAAAATCAAAGTATTTCCTTAAGAAAGCAACCATAGGACAGTTTATATAGTTTAATATAATTATTTAGGTAAAAATAAATAATAGAATAGGTTAGATTTTGCTAGTTTTAAGTTCTCCTAAGAGATAAACTAGCTGGTAGCAAGACCACAACCTGTGAGGTTTTGTTAATTCAAACACACCGGATACTGCTTTAAGCTGATTGTGTGGAAAAACCTCCTTATTGGCCTAGATTCATAAAATCGGGCCAACTCTACTCCCCTATCTTACCTAGCAGCTACTCCTTTTATTTCCTTAACCCTTGACATTCCTGCTGCAATTTCTCCAGACTTCCTTGGGTAGCCTCCAGAGATCTCTTCTCTACTTGGAGGAACTGGAGCTCAGCTTTTGAAGACTTTATTTCATGTTGTATGTCTTCAAACTTTCTTTTCATTTTACTATTTTGTTCTCCCTCTCTTCTCAGGATGTCCTTTAGTTGGTCAGTAGATTTATTTGACTGTTCAAGATCAGTCAACATCCGATCTACATTGTCCTCAGAAGCATGGATCAATGCAACCGCAGCTCTAATGGTGAATCTGGGGTCCTTGTCTGTCCCATATACTACAGTTGTATCATTTATCATTTTACCTGACTACCCCCCAGTCTCAACCTTTCTCTTGGTCCTCTTCACTATTATTTTCCTTTCCCTATCATAAAAAATAGTGTTGAAATCTGGTACCTCCTCCCCTTTCTTTGCTCAAAAGGGATTAGCCTTAGGGTAGGGACCATAGCCTATACTATTGTGCTACTAGCAGCTGCCTCAAGATCTTGAATATTAGGATTACCCAAGTCCTAATCCTGACTCTCTACAGGATCGAAATCTGATTTCTTTGTCATTGCCCCTGTCAGTTTTAGTCTTTCTTCTTCCTACTTCCTCAGTTCCTCATCCATCTTTCTTTTCTTTTCCTCCTCTTAACTCTGGGTAGCTTCTTCTGCCTTTCTAGATGCCTCTTGTTCAACTCTTCTCTTTTCTTCCTCCTCACCTATGAGCCATCTTTCGGCTTCCTGTGCTAGTCTCCTAGCATCTTCATCTCTTTTTCTAGCCTCTTCCTCCTCTTCCTTTTCTTGCTCATCCTATCCTTTCCTGCCTTTGGTGGTGATTTTATTTTTAAATCTTCTTCTTAAGGAAATTATCTTTTCTGCACTGTAAAAAATGGATGCATCTTTATCCCAGTGGCTTGTGTATTCAAAATGTACATTTTCCTCCTTACACTGCTCTGCCACTTTATTTTGGGAATCATTCCTGTGGAAATTTACTTCCCCAATTCCTCCACAGACTCATCAGCTTTCTTCACTCTTGTGAACTTATAGCTTCCCAACCTGAATGGTAAGGGAGGATAAGCTGCTTTCTTATGTTCAAATAAAAAGCTCCCTATGCCATCTAAAAAGACTTGCCTAATTGCCTCTTTGTGGACTACATAGTTAGTGGCATATTTTGGCAGTAATGAGGGTGCTCTGGAGCATCCATACATTTTGAAATACAATCCATCCTCCATTAAGTAGTAGCTTTCATATTCTTCAATCACCTGCAATGCTTCCTACGACATGTAGTCGCACTCTTTTAAGAAGATCAATGTATATAATGGCATGATGAAGTGCTTACACACTTCTCTATAGTGACTGTGGTATTTGTGTGCCCACAGTGGCCTATAATCTGAGTAGACTCGTGTTCTCTCCCAGTCACAGATACACCTAAGGTTTGGGAATGGTTGGTTGCATAGTATGCAATCAATCGGTATAGAGCTCATGTAGAACTCTGATTTCTTGTGGGACACTCCTCCTAATGCTGAAGCAATGAAGGATGAGAGGCTATTGGACACAATGTTTTCCCAGTTGAACACTGTCCCCTGTGTTGCAACATAGAAGATGATAGGAACCCACTCCAACTTGAAGGTTTTACCATGGTCCTTCCCGAAAATCCTATTCAGCATTAGGGCAATGAACCTGTAAGGGGTCCTTAAAGTGGAAATATCATATTCCCTAGATGACCTAGTTCTAAAGTTCTTTCCAGGCACCATAATTCTCTTCAGTGTCTCAACTAGGTCCAATTTAATTGCCTTTAGCTAGTCTTCAGTCAAATACACTTGTGCTTCCGATAAGTGGTAGGCCAATGATACATACCCAGGGCTATAAGCAGCATAACCCTATTTGTCAACATTTGCAAAAATCATGGTGGTTACATCTTCCCTGAGAAGAATCCATCCAATCACCTCTGAGCATGGGAAAAGCTCAAGTCTAGTAGCAACTCTCATCAATGCAGATCTCTCTATATTTGCATATATGGTTTCCTCCTCAAAACCTATGTCAGGTACCTCCCGGTGTGTTATTAATATGTATACTTCCCCCCATTTATATTCAGGTTCCATACCAACTATGCATTTGGTATCCTCGTAAGTGTACTCAACTCTGGTGACAATTTCAACCTCGAGTTCCTCCTCTACTACGGGAGCCTTCTTCTTCTACCATTTAGAAATCTCGGATTCTAAAGAATTTCCCTGTCATACACAGAAATTGCTTCTAGGTTCTGTTGGGCCATTTCTCGATAACATTCAAAAATGGAGAAAAAATGTATGAGCATTTTACCTCATCTAGGCTAAACATGATTGTCGTTATGAAAATAAACCAACAATATTCAAAAACCAAATGTTCCCGCACAAAAATAATCTTCAAAAAGCTAAAAGCAACACATAACTAAATATTTGCATAATCAACTCACAATATCATGGCCTTTCTCAATGAATAAAATTTCCCTCTCGACACTACAAAATAAATCACTACACGAAAAATAAGATACCTAATCCCAAGTTAAGGATACTGCATTGTGATAGTGCATTTGACTCACTATGTGTTCAAATTTTAACAATCTCATCCTAAGGGGTGTAACCCTCATATTGCTACCTTGGTTCACAAAAACTAGGGCGACCATACTGTGGAACCAAAACCTCAGCATATCGGAAGAAAACCATGAAACACTCTCCCCAGAAAACCCCACGTAGACTGGAGGATACCGGTGCAGACATCGTAACGTCGATCTGCACCAGTTTTTATAGAAGTCAAGTTTGGGCTGCAAAATCATAATAGCCGTGAATATAATCATCAAGCAAAATGACAAAACCCCCCACCGGGAAGCCACACCATTTACCTAGCTATACATATACGCCGAAATGGAAACCTAGGTAACCACTAACCACTGAGATAGGAGCTAACCGAGGGCGACACAATCTGTTTGACCATTTGAATGGAAAAGAAAAATAGGCATAAGGGCCTACCTGGAAATGTGTTGCATGACTGGTCGAGAAAAACCACAAACCTCCATGGCAGAGCCACTTAGGAGCAAGGTACCGACAACGAGTGCGTTGGTCTGCTCAAGCGATAACGACAGCATGGGAAATTCACAAAAATAACAATAAAAATTAATAAAACCCAAACCCAATATATATGCCACGGTCAACACATAATCGACGGGAATAATATAAACCAATCAGGAGGAAAACAACTATGGGATCGGCGATCCTGTCAGTATCACCTCCACAATGGCGGATGATGAAACAACTAGGATACCTACAATGGAATTGGCAAGAGAAACAAATAAACCTCACATCAGATCTCGCCAAACTAAGGCCTCAGACCAATAGTTGGTTGAAGAGCTGAAATGGCGGAAACCATAAAGGAACCGAGTTCCATAGACCAGCGAAATTGGAGGTAAAAATAAACATAACTTCGGCCAAAAATAATGGTCACACGGAAAACAAAATCAAACTACATCGGAAAGATAGTGCTTTCCAAAGCTGCAATGACGAAATTTGAAAGCCTAAGGATCTGCGAATCAAAACGGTGGGGATCAGAAGAGGATAATACAATCCTTGGGAAGCTCCGCAATACCTCTTCTGCAACGGTGAAATACGTAGAGACAAATTTTCCAATGGGATCTTAAAACAGCTGTCGATGAATAAAGCACATCAGAGACCAATAACCTTTGGATTGGTCTTGATGTCCTGTTCTTTTCCGAAACGATGAGCGTGCAGATAACTAGACTCCCAACTCAAAAGTATAAAACATTTCCGATGGCAAGGAAAAATCAATTCAAATAGTAAAACATCACTGGGATAAAATTAATCCTTGTGCAAACATCAAACCAAACCAAGGAGCTGAGCTAAAAAGAAATAAAAGGAGGGTCCCAAAATTTTTTGAATTTTGGGAAAATGTTGCAGCTGCAACAGGTCCTTAAAAGTAAATACGGAGTATTTGCATGGGATTACACTGATATGAAGGGTATACACCCTGAAACTTGTATTCACCATATTTACATGGATTCCAGTATATGCCCTATAAGGAGGCCTCAAAGGAGAATGAATCCTGATTTGAAAGACATAGTTAAAGAAGAGATACAAAAAATCCTCAATGTTGGTTTCATCTACCCAATTTCAAATAGGAAATGGGTATCTCTTCTAGCTTCTAGTTGCAGTCCCAAATAAAGTCACAAGGAAATAGTGTATTTGTGTTGACTTCCTAGAACTGAATAAGGCCATGCTTAAGGACTACTTTCCTTTTCCCTTTATCGACCAAGTGCTAGATACCATGTATGATAAACAATACTTTTCTTTTCTCGACGGGTATAGTGGATATAATCAGATTTTGATAGCACCTGAGGATCAGGATAAGACTACTTTCACATGCCCTTGGGGGACATTTTCCTATATAAATTTTCCATTTGGCTTATGTAACGTACCTGCTACTTTTCAGCGTGCAGTTTTAGGAATCTTTGTTGATCGTATACACGACTACGTAGAGTTGTACATGGATGATTTTACAACTTATGGTAATACCTTCCAAGAGGATATTGATAATCTTGAAAAGGTCCTGATCTGTTGTTAAGAGACAAACCTATCCCTTAGCCATGAAAAATTTAATATGTTATTAACAGAAGGCATAGTCTTGGGGAATCATGTCTCTTTACAAGGGATCAAGGTAGACCTTGCTAAAATAGAAGTGATTGTCGGTATCCCCTCTCCAAACACTCAAAAGGAGGTAAGGAGATTCTTGGCCATGCAAGTTACTACCTGTTGGCAAGAAACAACCCTCTCAATTTTTTCTACTGTGCTGAATAAAAATGATCAGTTATCTTCTATGATTTATTACAAAAAATTATATAAGAGTGCCTTCAAAATCTTTGATTCTGAAGGTACTCTCAATTTCAGAAGAGTTAAGAGTCATATTAGAAATTTATGAAACACTTTCATAAATTTAATAAATTAATAGATGTTAATATTGTGATTTTATATATATAATCTATTTTTATTATTATCAATTCATCTAATTATATATTGATTTAGGAGATTTAAATTATAGTCTGCTAAATAGTTCTTTGGATTAAAATGAAAATACATTTTGAGCATGTTACAATTTGGTTTTATTGATTTCTTTTGGCAAGGCATTTATTATTATTAGTTTTTGTAATTTTTATGATTAGGGTTGACAAATTAATTGAAATATTTTATGTTAACCCTAATAATATATTTTTACATAAAACTTGGTCTTTTTATACCATCTAGGGTTACTACTCTAGGGTTACTCATTAGCTCCTATAGAATCGCATGAAGGTTCATAACATGTCTGTGTATTCACGTATCCCTATTCCTTTAGTTTTTACAACCCCTTTCAATCCTTTGTCACAGAAAGAATTGATAATTGAACAAATGGCTCCCTAGATTCATTTTGAGCTTTCTGCTCCAGATATGTTAGAAGCCGACCCTGAAGTTCTTGCCTTATTTGAGAAAATTAATTGAAAACTCTTCTTTCGGGGTTTCAGTGGACACAATGAGGAAGTTACCAGGCAATATGCATTGGCTTTTGATGGAAATGTTGCTCAGATAGGTGATTTACAGTTAGTCATAGATGAAGAATTCATTGCAAAAGCTACGAGGCTGCCTAAAACTAGTGAAAGTTGGTTCAAAGGGTCACGAATTGACACGCAAAATTTTAAGGAGTTCCTTCTCCCATTGTCAAAAGAAGATGCACACCTTAAATTCAATTTTCCTGTGAAATATTTGAGGAATCGATGATGTGCTCCTTTTGAAGTCATCTCCAGGTACATCTCTTGTGATGGTCGATATTCAAATGTTCAATTATACCATCTGAGAATTTTAATGGCTCTTAAGCGTTTGAAGTTGAATCTACCCTACTTTTTACTTCATAGTTTGTATAAAATGGCTATCATGGTTCAATGTACCATTGGAAATCAATACCATAGTATTTTCCATCATGGCCTGATCAAAATGTTAGTTCAGTATCAGTTAGTTACAGTAGGGAAAACATGGGATAAATTCTTAAAATAAAATCACTTCAGGTTAACCCGGTTTTGGCCTACTTACTCACCTAAGACTCATCCAAAACAAAGAAATCCTTGTGAAGGAGAAGTAAAAGAGGAAACCGACCATATAAGTGATCATGAGGGGATAGATAAGATCTATTTAATAGTTGAAAATGAGAAATTTTATACTGAAAACCCTCCTGAACAATCCAAGAGAAAAAATGAAGTGGGAGAGGGAAGTAAAGTAGTGGTTCAGATGCACTCTGCTAAGTCAATAGGTGACTTGTATTCTAGGGTAATGGAGTAGAGAAAGAAGTATGAAGAAAAGGGGGAAAATCCAGTAGGTGACAATAAAACTCTTGAATCGAGTATGATAAAATCTAAGATACTTAATCGAAGACTTATAAGGAGTATGATTAGTCTTTCAATTCCAAGAACTATAGAACAGAGTTGTGAACCCATTGTTGTTGAAGATAATAGTAATAATGAGGATGAATATCCTCCTTGTGAAACCCCAATCAATGAATATGAACAGGAACACAGTAATAGTCACAATGATGTGGTAGTATCTCCAAAGAGATTTGGGAAAGACCATTCATCATCACCAGCATAGTATGAGCATGAACCTCGATTTTATTCATCATTGAATTATAATGATTCTATAGAAGAGACTTTCAAAGCAGTGAAGCAGTTGATCAAGCTTTTGAAAAAACATAAGGCTGATCGATTAAAAGATATTGATGAAGCTTGTGACAAGATGAAAATAGAGTTACAACAGAAGAAAAATGAATTGCTTATGTGGGTTGACCGATGGAAACAGATGAAAGCCAAAAAAAGACAAATACAAAGCAGAAAAGAAATTTTTAATAGCAACTAATGAGAAATTACTAAAAGATGAAACAGTTAATGCAGAAAAAATATTGAAACTCATTGGCCAAGCTGTCAGAAGCCAGGAAAGCAATTAAGTTACAAATAGCAACGACTTAGTCTATTTTTAGTTGTTTTTATTTAAAGTTTGACAGGTAATAAAATGTTTTAATTAGCACACCTACAAAATCGTAGATTTTGCAAACATGCTTATAATTTGTATTATTTTATTTTATGTTGTCATGATTTTAATGAGAAATTCATTTTGTTTGTTACAAGTGTACATGGTGTTGACATGTTGTAAAGAATATAGGCTATTTTTTCTCATCATTGGCATACATTGGTGCTTCTGGAAGAATTGGATACTAAAGATAGCCATGTCATAGGTCAATCCATCTGGGCAAAAGATGATACAGGCTAGTCATTTAATTGACATTTTTGTTTCATAGGATAAACATATCTACCAGGTGCCTTCTTGGAAGAAATTCGATGCAACTGAATAGGGATAGAATTTATTTTATCTTTATTATAGTGGTTATTAAAAACTAAAGAGATATTTTTAGCATGTTTGTTACATAGAAACTGGAAGGAGTTACTAGTCTTATTATATAAGCTAGTAAAATCGATGTAGGGGAGGGATGGAGTATTGAAGAAATAGACTTATCTGAAATATAATTACAGTTCTAGTTTTAATTTCTTTGCTGGAGTTTTACCTTCAGGGAAGGATTGTGACTTGAGTTCTCAAACTAGTATCATTGTTTGTTACTATTTTGAAAAATTAGATTAATCTTTGGTAAAACCTAAAATAGTCTTTAATTCAAAATATTTGAAGCGAAACACTCAAAACTGAAGACTTTCCTTAAGAAATCATTTTAAGATAACTTAGGTTTTAGAAAGCTAATTCTAGGGTTTATTTAGGTAGTAATAAAATTAAGATAAATTTTTATTGAATTTTTAGATTCTCCTTAAGAGGAAAAATTCAGTTTGTAGTAGGACCATAACCTGCGAGATTTTTCCATTTCAAACACACCGGGAGCTGCTCTAAGCAACTTATGTGGGATAAATATCTTTAGTTGGCCTAGGTCAAAAAATCAGGCCAACAAATGGAACTAGAAGGAGGTCCTGTTAATGATTAATGGCAGGTAGAACTAATGATAAAACTTCAACTAGTCAACAACCTCCATTACAATCTAAAGCTAGTAGATCACCATTCATAGAAACCGTTAGGAGCATCCTTGAGTGTGATCACATTACATCTCCATTCACTCCTGAATAGACTAAAACTTTAGAAGAATCACATCATATTCGTGTGAGAGCATATGCTCATCAACTTGGTTTAACTCCAATAGACTATGGTCTCCCTAGACAACAAAGACATAATCCTCAATTGAATACAGTTACTCAAGATTCAGTAGAAGCCAATAGCACTCCAATTTATCAAGTTAGAAGTCATCAGAGAGAAATTACTTGAACAAATACTGCTAGAAGATTGACTTCTATAGGCGGTTTTGATCAGCCACCTTCTCCTCCATAATCACCGTCTAATAGTCTAGGGTCATCTAATCTAGAGAGTTCTTCAGATTTTGAAGGAAGTCCTATGGCTGGAAACATACCTATAGGAGGAGGAGGTAATCCTCCACCTAATCCTCCACCTAATCCACAACTTCCTTGGTTGAGAACAACTACTGTAGCAGTGCCTGGTGTACAACATCCTCTGCCCAAACATTCAGATAAACTTCTTCTGAAGTTTAATCCAGATAACAAAGAGCCTGTAGAGGTGCATGTAGCTAAATTCATGTTAGCTATTCAAACTTTGAATGTTCAGCATGAAGACGTGGTTTGTCAGTTTTTCCCTTTAACTTTTGAAGGGAAAGCATCTACTTGGTACTTTTCGTTAGTCCAAGGATCAATCACAAATTGGGCTGAATTTAATAAATCTTTCTTTGATAAATTTGGGGAGGATAAAACACCTGCTCTTTTATCCCTTGAGTTATCTCGGATTAAAATAGAACCTAAAGAAAGAATTAAAGATTTTAATCAGAGATTTCTCACACTTAAAAATAAAATTCTTGTTGCTTCTCAACCAACCGAGGATATAATCGTAGAAAACTATACTTCAGCCTTACCAAAATATCCTGGGATGTTTGTTAGGCGAGCTAGTAAAACAACTCTTATGGAAAATTTTGAGGAAGCCATTAAAGTTGAGAAGGATTCTATGTCCTATGAACTAGATAGAAGTGGAAAAGTTGATGCTTTTCCTCATAGAAAGATTGAAATACCTAATTCGAAAAAGGATAAGGCATTTGATGTAGAATAGCTGCAGAATGCTATTCGGGCATTAACTAATGAAGTTGTAGGATTAAAATAAACTAATTCTGAAGCTTCCTCCTCTAGAGGATATTTTAGAAATCAGTTTAGACAGAATCCTAACACTAATAATAAAACAAGTACACCACCTGATATAGCAGTAAATGAAGAAATTTTTAATACTATTCGAGCTGTATTTTCTTTATCCAAAACTCCCTCAAATCAAGAAACTATTGAAAATGAAGAGGAAGAGGAATTGGAAGAACCTCAACAAGTTAATGGTCATTTCTGGAACAGTTTTGTAAAATATTATGAAGGTAAAAGTCCTCCTTCAGGACAACATGCCTATAATACTCGTAGTAGAACATTTTCAAATACTCCTAGAGCGTCATCAAGTTCTACTCCAAGTAACGATAACAATAATTCACAACCCAATAAACAGACTCAATCTGCGAGGATTGCTCAGCCTATTCAAAATGCTCCAAAGTTGGATTTAGAATATGACATGATTGAAGATTTAAAGAAGACACGTGCAAACATTAGTATGTATGATCTTGTTCAAATTTAACCAATGCCTAATAGTCCTATTATAAATCCTACCATGAGTTCAATAATTACTAATGCTAAACAAAATGTAGCTACTAACAATTCTAATAATGATTTAATATCAACTGATAAAGGAAAGTCAGCAGCTGATAAAGCTTCACTAATAGGGAAAAATTCAAAATCAACAACTCCTCCAATCCTACTTACCTTAGAGATTTTTAATAGGAATGTTCACAATTGCATGGTTGATTCCAAAGCATCTTCCAATGTAATGCCTTTGTATGTATGCAAAATGTTGAATGGAAAGTATGTTCCATCAAATTCACAAATTACTCAATTGGATAGGACAAATGTGAGGGTTGTAGGAGAGATGAAAGATTTTCTAGTCAGAATTGCTTTTAACCCTTCAGTTTTTCAAATTATAGACATTGTGGTTGCAGACAGTCCTGATGCATATGGGTTGTTTTTTAGTAGGGATTGGTCTCAACAATTAAATGGATTCTTTGCTATAGACTGGTCAACTTTATGGTTACCTAAGAATGGAAAGTCAAATCAAATTAAGATAAACAGAGAAAGATATATGAAACATACTGTGACAGAATTACACGATCCTAGTGAACCGGTTTTATTTTCAGATTCCATTATGGAGAACTATATGTATGAACTTGAGTTTGGTAATTTTAAATCTGAAATTTTTTTTTTCTCTGATAATAAACAACAATAAAAAATTCTTAATGTTACAACCATTTCCCATGATTCTTCATTCAAGGAAATTGTAAATGATGTAGATAGTCATAATATTGTGAATATTATTGAAAGTAAAGTAGTTGTTAATAGTTCTACTTGGACTTTATATTTCGATGGGTCAAATTCTAAAGAAGGAGCAAGAGTTGGTTTCCTGTTAATTGACCCTAAAGGAAATAAAACATGTATAGCTTGTAGGCTTGAATTTAATTATACAAACAATATTGTGGAATAGGAAGCTCTAATTTAGGGTTTGAAGAAAGCAATTGGTTTGGATATCAAAGTGTTAACTGCATATGGTGATTCTGAAATCATCGTCAAAGAGGTCCATAATTCTATTCACTGCATTTTTGAACATTTGCAGAATTATCAACAAGAGGTATGGAATCTCATTTCACATTTTGATCCATTTAACATAATGTTATTTCCAAGGTTCCAGAACCAAGAGGCATATTTATTAGAAAATGTAGCATCAAAACTGATTCCATCAGAGAATTTCACACCTGATTTATTTTCAGTTCAATTGATTTTTAGACCTTCTATTCCAGATAATATATTTAACTGGCATGTGTTTGATAATGATGTGCAGGTTCTGAATTTCTTAACAAATGATGATACTTTCAAATATTCAGCCATTGATGAAGTTACACATGACTAAAATTTGCGGGATTTTTCGGTAATAAATGATTTTTTTTCAGTTGATAAAGCTTTCGAAAAGGTAAAACCGATTCCTAATTCACTTTTGAGATTAGAAATTTTTTTTGATATTCAAGAAAAATTTAGGTCTGTTCCCAATTGTAAAACCAATAGCTCACAAATGAAATATGAAACCATAAATTTAGGAACGGAACTAAATCCTCAAACTATAAATCTAGGAATAGATTGTACTCCTACAGAAAAATCAGCATTCATAAAATTATTTAAATAATTTAAAGACGTCTTTGCATGGACATATGATGATTTGAAAACTTTCAATCCACAAGTCATGCAACACATTATTCCAATAAAATAAGAATCAAAACCTTTCCAATAGAAACTTAGGACATATCATCCGTCATTAGAACCAACAATTAAGGAGGAACTAAATAAATTGTTAGCTGCTAGGATTATTTTTCCTAATCGGCATACTCAGTGGGTAGCCAACTTAGTTCCAGTTAGGAAGAAAAATTGTGATATTATACTATGTGTTGATTTTAGAAACCTTAATAAGTTTTCTAAAAAAGATAATTACCTAGTTCCTCCCATGGAACAAATCCTTCAAAAAGTTTATGGGTCTAGGATACTGTCACTTCTTGATGGTTTCTCAGGATATAACCAAATATTGGTTTTCCTAGATGATCAACTGAAAACATCTTTTAGAACTCCATGGGGAACATATGCTTACAGAAAAATGCCTTTTGGGTTAATCAATGCTGGGGCAATGGATATTTCTTTTAGAGGGTTAATAAATTATTCAGTAGTTTTCTATTTAGATGACATTACTGTATTTTCTAAATGTTGACATGATCATATTAATCATCTTGTAAAAGTATTTGAACGTTGTAGAAAATTCGAAGTATCCTTAAATCCAAAGAAAACAATAATTGTTGTTTGAGAAGGTATTTTATTAGGATGTGTGGTTTCAAAACACGGGATCATGATTGATCCTGAACGAACCCAAGCTATCTCAAAAATAACTTGCCCTTCTATCAAAAAATCAATGCAATCATTTCTTGGTAAAATAAACTTTGTCAGAAGATTTATCCCCAGGTTTTCTGAAGTCATCCGTCCTTTACAAAAAAGATTAAGAAGGATGCTATTTTTAATTGGGGACAAACTAAAAAAGAATCGTTTCAGATAATTTTAGAATCCATTTCAGAAGCCCCTGGTCTTTTGAGCCCATATTTTAACAAATATTTCATATTCTATACTTTCGCTTCTGACATATCATATGCAGTAGTTTTAACTCAGCTAAATCAGCAAAATAGTGAAGTGCCAATTTCTTTTATGAGCTCAAATTTTAAAGGTGCTGAATTTAATTACGATGAGGTTGATAAGAAATCTTTTGTTGTTTTCAAAGCTTTCAAGCACTTTCATCCATATTTATTGAAATCCAGAATGAAAGTGATAGTTCATTATTCTTCAGTCAGAAATTTGCTAGTGGAAAAATATTTAGGTAAAAAAAGAGCACCATGGATGACAGCTCTTCAAAAGTATGACTTATAAATTAAACCTTAAATGGTAGTCAAGGGTCAAGGATAATGTAAACTTGCTGTTGAAGCAGCTCATTTTCCTAATAATAGTTCTGAAGCTGTCATTGATGAAGTCTTACTAACTAGGGAGATTTACTTTTATCCTCCACTACAGGATTCTTGGTACATAGATTTAAGAACAATTCTGGAAATAAGAATTGCTCCTGATTATCTTGAACCAAGGAAAAGGTGAGCATTGAGACTGAAATGTGCTCCTTATTTACTAATTGATAACATCCTTTTTAGGAGAAATTCAGACGGTGTTTTACTTCGATGCCTAGACAAAGATGAAACAGAAGTGATTTTGAAAGAATTACATTTTGGACCAGTAGGTGGTCATTTTGGTGGAGAAACTACGGCATGTAGGATTCTTAGGGATGGCTATTATTGGCCTACTTTATTTCAATATTCTTATGCTTTTTTCAGGAAATGCCAAGAATGTCAACTTGCTGCAGGAAGAGTTAAGAATCCTTCTTTTCCTTTACAACCTGTTTCAGTAGAAAGACCTTTTCAACAATGGGGTATTGATATAGTAGGAACAATAAACCCCCCCTCTTCTATGCAACACAAGTACATAATAACTGCAACTGATTATTTTACCCGTTGGGAGAGGCTGCACCTTTAAGGGTTGTAAACACCAATCAGGTTATCTTATTTTTAGAATATTTTATCATAATGAGATTTGGTGTTCCAGATTCCCTTGTTTTTTATAATGCCTCATACTTTTCATCAGTTGAAATAAATCAATTTTCCCTACAGAAGGGTATAAGGGTTAGATATTCAGCTAATTATCATCCCCACGGAAATGATTTAGTTGAATCAACAAATAAAAATTTGTTGAAAATTCTCAAAAGAACTATTTCAACTCATCATCATGATTGGCATACAGAGTTGTTTAATGCCCTTTGGGCAGATAGAATAACTCCTAAAGATGCAATAGGTAACTCACTTTTCTTCCTGGTTTACGGAACTGAGGCTATTTTACCACCAAATTTATTTTTACCCTCATTATAGTTAGCCCAGTCTATTCAGGATGAAGATAGTCTAGAAATGGAGAAAATGATTAACACTTTATTAAACCTTGAGGAGGAAAGAGATAGGTCAAAACAACATTTTACAAAACATCAACAAATTGTTAAGTCCTAGTTCGATCAATCCTCAAGTTCAAACCGAGAATTCCAGGTGGGGGACTTGGTTTTAAAATGGGACAAAGTCCATGAGGAGAAAAAAGATCATACAAAGTTTCAAAAACTTTGGTTAGGCCCATTTGTTATTGCTGAAAAGATAGGTCCAAGTACTTTTCGTTTACAAACCCTGGAAGGTCAGTTTGAAACATTTCCAGTAAATGGACTGATCTTAAAAAAATATTTTTGTTGTCTTTTCCAGACCTTAAAATTTGTATATAATTTTGTATATAAGCTTGTTTTCTTTTAAGTTTCTATTTGTAAATAATTTTATTTAAATTTTAAGAATTTCCTGTATATATTATCATAAATTTGATAAAATTATTAAGCATAATTATGATATATTCATGATTCTTATGTACATTCAAAATATCATTTGACCCATGTAAATACTTTCTGAAGCTTGTTTTCAATTATTCTTAATCAAGTATTAACATATCAATTATTTATTAAGGATTATCGAATATCTGTATATATGTTTCAAAATAATCAGTCACTAATGTACACTCGTTGTTAAGAGGAAATTTGTAAATAAATAAAGTCTTATGGTTTAATTCATTTTGTTCATTAGTTTAAAATTATGATATTAAACTAAGTCTTTTAAAAATTGGTTCTTAATGATCAAAGTTTCCTAAGTCTTTTAAGAACCTGTCATCATTTGTAAATATTTGTAAATATGGTTCATATTATCCCTCATTTTCCTATTTTCTTTTGACAAGATAAGATGGATAATTAATGTATTTTCCAAAACTTGTACTTTGAAAAATCTTCATGAATCTTTATTATCAGTCATTGGAAAGTTATTTACAATCTGGAAAAATTTTAGATTTATTCCATTAAATAAAAGTTCCAAAAAATCAAAATGAGAGACGGAAGGTCTTAGTAATAAGCCGATCCGATCAGGATCATAAATATCATCAGTATGACATTATTAGGAAACTAATAATCGCTCTTGGTTGTAAGGTCAAGAGATAGGGGGTTTCATCACAAGCCAGCTGATTCATTTTCTGGTGATATTAGTGACTAACATTACCATTTGGTTACCATGCTAGGTAATGATCTCTTATTTTATAAAATATAAAATTTGAAACTCAAAATAAAATGAAACATAATTTTGATTGAAGAATAGGAGGTCTAATCACGAGCTGGCCTAGTCATGATCATCAGTGCTATCTAGTAGAACTTCATTTCTAATCATCAGGGTGATGGCTCTTGATTAAAATATCAAGAGACAAGAGGTCTCATCACGAGCCGACTTGCTTATTCTAGGAAGTTCTCGTGAATAATACTATAACATCAGGTTATCATGCCTAGATAGTAGTCTTTGGTCAAAATAATTGTTTTTGATTTTTAGTTTATATCTCTCAAAACAAAAACAAAAATAGAAAGAAAAAAATTATTATATTCATGGAACAGATCCTAGAAATTTATCAGTGAAGTAGATTTCTATATCTTATACTGATGGTGCAGATTATCTTTACTATAAGTACTTTGTTTTGATTAGGATATTAATAAGTTTATCTTTAACAAAACTTTTATTTACAGAGATAGGATATTTCTGAATTATACTTCCGAATATAAATTAGATAATGGTTCTTACTTAGACTGAGAATTTTTTATTGTTTTGAATAAGTTTTGAGATTTCTTTTTTACTATCATTTGAAAATTGTATGAGCAGAGATAGCTGGCTCGCCCAAGTAGTTGCCATTTGTTGGCAGGCAACAACCCTCTCAATTTTTTCTACTGTGTTGAATAAAAATGAGCAGTTCTCTTCTATGATTTATTACAAAAAATTATATAATATTGCCTTCAGAATCTTTGATTCTGAAGGTACTCTCAATTTCAGAAGAGTTAAGAGTCATATTAGAAATTTAAGAAACACTTTCATAAATTTAATAAATTAGCAGTCGTTAATCTTGTAATTTTATATATATAATCAATTTTTATTATTATCAATTCATCTGATTATATATTGATTCAGGAGATTTAAAGTATAGTCTGCTAAATAGTTCTTTGGATTAAAATGAAAATACATTTTGAACATGTTACAATTTGGTTTTATTGATTTCTTTTGACAAGTTATTTATTATTATTAGTTTTTGTAATTTTTGTGATTAGGGTTGATCAATTAATTGAAATATTTTATGTTAACCCTAATAATATATTTTTACATAAAACTTGATCTTTTAATACCATGTCATTTTTAAAATTGTGGAAAATGTATAAATGTTTCCGAAAATAGCTAAAGTTTATTTTTATATATCATTTTGAAATATTCATTGTGATATAATCATAATAATTGAATTTTGATTTAGTGTTTAGTTTTTAATAAGTTTTCCATCTGATCATACTTTGCAACAGGTCATATGATGATTTGGATCCTATGAGTTCATTCAAAACTATATTATTTTATCCTTGAATCGACTACATGCATAAATATGGTTTTGGAGCATTTTAATTATTATTCAAAGTTGACCTTGCTACTTGGTTGGGTTTACTAAACCCTAGGAGACATCATTGCTTGTAATGACAACTTCACATCATCTAGTTTATGAGCACGATTGCCTTCCACATATAATCCTTGCTAATTATTGTTTGACAGTCATATTTATGGTACAGGATACGAATGGTTGATTTGATAACATCTGTTTATAAGGATTTTAATATGTAATGATTATTTTAATCAGATGTGTCCACATTTACATCACCCTATCTGGCAGTCATATAACATTCATGAATTATTTGATTTCGGAAATCTTGTAATGATTTCTGTTAGCTCTCCAAGAAACTACTCAGTGGTTATGGCTGAGTATGCTTGGTAACTTAAGAATTCATTTACTTTCAATAAATGGATCGAGAGGATACAAGAATGGCACAAATGACAGACTGCTAACCCAAATAATTTAATAAGCCAGTGCTCTAGAAACTGTACATCAGATGATCACTAATAAAACAGACATATAGAATAATGCTCAGCCAACCAAATACATCAAATCTGCAGGGTTTATAAAACCAAGTACATACATCATGCATGGCTATACTAAGCATCAAGAAGTTCCTCCATCAAATAGTGAGCATAAGCTAAACAATCCAAAAGAGTGCAGAATAACAATGGGTAACAAAATCTGAGTACAACAACAGAGAAAACTGTGATTTTTATTTGACTAGCAAGCAGACACAGACCCAAGTCTCTAAACTCGATCCCTTACAAAATTTTGGTTTTCAGGCTTTATAGCCTTTACACAGTAGTCTTCAGATCCTAAAAGCGTGGATCTGATTTAATTAACTAAAGCTAACTGAACAACAATATTTAAAAGACTTGAACTAGTCTCTGATATCAAGGAGATAACATTAAGTAAATCCTCTTCGATTTGTGCCAAGTGCTTGATGCAGAAGAGCTGGCCTTCGAAGGCTCGGTGGGCTGGGCTGGCGCATAACA
>LPNX010299536.1:111417-159667 GCA_001517045.1 Pseudotsuga menziesii
TATGAGCTTCCACAGGTTGCTCTATTTGAGCTTCCACAGGCTGTTCTTTTTGAGTATCCACAGGCGTTTCTACTTCAGGGATCGTGGCGACCTCAGCCAACGTGTCTAGGCCAGATGGTTGTGCTTGTGGGATTACTGGTTGTACCTCTGTTCCCTCCAATTCCCTTAATTTCAGCCTGAGCATTCTGAGAGTGCGGTAGAGTTTCGCGTTTTCCCTTATCAGCATTGCGTTCCTTTCTGTTGTCTTCTTGAGTTTCTCGACAATCTCCTGGCTCCGGTCATGCAACGCCATGTTCCTTCCAATCAACTCCGTGTTGTGCATTTTGACTTGCTGAACATTTTGTTTTGCTTGGGAAAGTTCCTGTAGCAGTTTATTGGACTTGCTGGTTTCTGGTGTGGAAGGTTTAGGATTAGGTGCTTTAGCTGAGGGAAGGTCTTTACCTTTATCCCCTTCAATGGGCTGCTCTGCCCTTTGATCTCCTTCGTCTCCAGACTCAGATCCTGAGTAAGGGAGATTTAGAGGATTTCTTCCTTGAGGGGCTCCTTCGGCTGGTTCAAATACTAGCTTCTTCTTTGCCCTTCTCTTTTTGCTAGATGAGGAAGGAGACTCTGTTTGGGCTTGAGGAGAGATGGCTCTCCTCTTTCTTTTGTTGGTTTTGGGAGTGCTGCTCTTTTCGCTTTTACCCTGTACAACCGCTTCTTCATTTGCAAGCTATGTAGGGAACTCATGCCAAAACAAGAAATAGTTCCAGTCTATGCCCCTTTTCTTCAACAGCTCCTTGATTATCAAAGTTACGAGACCCTGGTGGGAGATTCTGCTTGCCACTTTGCTCGGTCTATCCTGAACTTGCTTCGCCATTTTCGTTAGGGTTTTGTGAAAGAAAAATGGCAGATTTATACTTACCCTTCCTGTGAAGTGATTTAATAACTTAAAATGATAATGCAGCACCCTGTGATATCGGCCTTCACAGGTTATATAAACGAAAATGGCCTTCAACAAGGTTTTCCATTGTGGTTCGAGGAAAGTGATGGGAAAATCTCTTCTCTGAATGGTCTCCTTATGAGCTGGTAGAAGATATGACCTGAATTCAATGTCTGAGGCCTTAGTGGTCTTAAACCAACTTTGCCCTGTCCTGGGGAGGCCTGTACACTCAGCTATGGCTGCCACGTCCACATGAAACTCTTCTCGGCCAAATTTTACTGTCTTTCCATTGTAACTCAGAGCGAAAGCTTCGGCGAGTGGCTGGTTAAAACTGGTGAGCCTTTCACAATAATCGAACACTTGCGCAGTTTTGAAGTACTCTGCTACTTGTGGGTGAGACTCAAGGTACCACACTCCATCGAGCTCTGTTCTGAGTGGTAAGCCTGTTTTGGCCATGAGCCGAACCTTTGCAAAGAGGTCCCGTGATTTGTTTTTTGATGAAAAGGAACTCTTGGATTTGAACCAGAACTCCAACTGCGCGATAACATAACAAGGAGCCTCGGGCCTGCTTGCGACGCTTTAAGATACCCATTGAATGAGCTTAGCAGGTAATCGCCTATGGAATCGCCCAACTTCGTGTGCAATGATGATTCGATCAGCTCCATATGATCTTCAGATGCTTCACATTATGAGCCCCCTGGGTGAATGATGGATCTATCAGCTTCGAATGGTCTGGAGCTATGTATCATATCTTGAAACCCCTGCGTAATCCTGTGTAGTTAATGATACGGTGTTTCACGACTTGCTTTCAGCAGTAAAACGCCATTAAACTTCATGATGGTCGTGTGAGACGCGCTCTGATCTTCTCCTTGGCGGCAAAAACCCACAGGCTCGTTTGATGTGAGGCTGAGTACGGACACGTGCTCTCCTTTTTAATTTTTTAATAATGAGACGCCCTTTTGACAGCTAATCATAACTTAGCTTAATCCTTCTAGTCGCCAAGACTGGGCTCTTTTGGCAGCTAGTGTGAACTTGATCCTTAGTTCGATTCTCCCGGCTGCCAGAACTGAGGTCTTTTGGTAGCAAACCTAGTCTCTACAAAACAGAGTTAACTACCACAAGCTGTTTTTTCAAAATTTTGAAATTAAGACTCAATAAATTTGATTTTTTGACTTAGTAATGAGAAAATAAATTTTTTTGACTCAAACCTATCACCTAAAATAAAAGAAAACAGACTGGTTATTTTAGGAGATAACAATTTCAAATCACATCGATTTGTTTGACGAATACCTACGATGGTTTGATGGTGAAGTTCTCACATGGGGAAACTAGTCTAGGGTTTCTCATTAGCTCCTCCACAATCATGTGAAGGTTCATAACATGTCTATGTATTCATGTATCCCTATTCCTTAAGTTTTTACAACCCCTTTCAATCCTTTGTCACCGAAAGATCTGATAATCAAAAAAATGGATCCCTTGAGTCATTTTGAGCTTTATGGTCCAGAGATGTTAGAATCCAACCCTGAAATTCTTGCCTTATTTGAGAAAATTAATTGGAAACCCTTCTTTTGGGGTTTCAGTGGACACAACGAGGAAGTTACCAGGCAATTTGCATTGTCTTTTGATGGAAATGTTGCTCAAATAGGTGATTTATAGTTAGTCATAGATGAAGAATTCATTGCAAAATCTACGAAGCTGCCTTAAACTGGTGAACGCTGGTTCAAAGGATCATGAATTAACAAGAAAAAGTTCAAGTAGTTCCTTCTCCCATTGTCAAAAGAAGATGCACACCTTAAATTCAGTTTTCCTGTGAAATATTTGAGGAATCAATGGCGTGCTCCTTTTGAATTCATCTCCAGGTACATCTCTTATGATGGTTGATATTTGAATGTCCAATTATACCATCTAATAATTTTAATGGCTCTTAAGGGTTTGAAGTTGAATCTACCCTATGTTTGACTTCATAGTTTGCATAAAATGGCTATCATGGTTTAGCGTACCATTGGAAATCAATACCGTAGCCTTTTCCATCACATCCTGATCAAAATGTTAGTTTAGTATTAGTTAGTTACAGTAGGGAAAACATGGGATGAATTCTTAAAAGAAAATGACTTCAATTTAACTCGGTTTTGGCCTACTTACTCACCTAAGACTCGTGCAAAATAAAGAAATCCTTGTGAAGGAGAAGTAAAAGAGGAAATCAACCATATAAATGGTCATGAGGGGATGGATAAGCTCTATTTAATAGTTGAAAATGAGAAATTTTGTACTGAAAACCCTCCTGAACAATCCAAGAGAAAATATGAAGTGGGAGAGGGAAGTAAAGTAGTGGTTCAAACGCACTCTGCTAAGTCAACAGGTGACTTGTATTCTAAGGTAATGGAGCAAAGAAATAAGTATGAGGAAAATGGGAAAACTCCAGTAGGTGACAATAAAACTCTTGAATTGAGTATGAGAAAATCTGAGATACTTAATCGAAGATTTACAAGGAGTATGATGAGTCTTTCAATTACAAGAACTATAGAATGGAGTTGTGAACCCATTGTTGTTGAAGATAATAGTAATAATGAGGATGAATCTCCTCCTCATGAAACCCCAATCACTGAATATGAATAGGAACAAAGTAATAGTCACAACGATGTGGTAGTATCTCCCAAGAGATTCAGGAAAGACCATTCATCATTACCAGCACAGTCTGAGCATGAAGATCGATTCAATTCATCATTAAATGATAATGATTCTCTAGAAGAGACTTTAAAAGCAGTGAAGCAGTCGGTCAAGCTTTTGAAACGACATAAGGCTAATCGATTAAAAGATATTGAAGAAGCTTGTGACAAGATGAAGACAGAGTTACAACAGAAGAAAAATGAATTGCTTATGTGGGTTGACTAATGGCAATAGATGAAATCTAAAAAAGACAAATACAAAGCAGAAAAGAAATTGTTAATAGCAACTAATGAGAAATTACTAAAAGATGAAAGAGTTCATGCAGAAAAAATATTGAAACTCAAGGCCAAGCTATCAGAAGCCAAGAAAGCGATTAAGTTACAGATAGAAACGACTTAGTCTATTTTTAGTTTTTTTAATTTCAAGTTTGACAGGTAATAAAATGTTTTAATTAGCACACCTGCAAAATCGTAGATTTTGTAGGCATGCTTATAATTTGTATTATTTTATTTTCTGTTGTCATGATTTTAATGAGAAATTCATTTCGTTTGTTATAGGTGTACATGGTGTTGACATGTTGTAAAGAATATACACTATTTTTTCTCATCGTTGGCATACATTGGTGCTTCTGGAAGAATCGGATACTAAAGATAGCCACGTCATAGGTCCATTCATCTGGGCAGAAGATAATACAGGCTAGTCATTTAATTGACATTTTTGTTTCATAGGATAAACGTATCTGTTAGGTGCCTTTTTGGAAGAAATTCGATGCAACTTAATAGGGATAGAATTTCTTCTATCTTTATTATAGTGGCTATTAAAAAATGAAGAGATATTTTTAGCATGTATGTTACATAGAAACTAGAAGGAGTTACTATTCTTATTATATAAGCTAGTAAACTCGATGTAGGGGAGGGATGGAGTATTGAAGAAATAGACTTATCTAAAATATAATTACCGTTCTGGTTTAAATTTCTTTGCTAGAGTTTTACCTTCGGGGAAGGATTGTGACTTGAGTTTTCAAACTGTTATCACTGTTTGTTACTATTTTGAAAACTTAATATATATATATATATATATATTGATATACTATTTTCTCACTAAACTTTTTATACAATTATACTCTGTTATGATTGTATTTATTATCCAAAATTATACTCTATTTGCATAATATTAATGTTTGATTTGAGGATATTATTGAATTTGATTAATCGATATTTGTATTGATAATTAAAATTTGATAATATAAACATTTCATATTTATTTTTTGATTTCATTTGTATTTTCTACAATGTTTTCATAAATAAATATCATCTTTTATTCAAATATTTATTATTGAATATTTGTTATTAATTAATAGAACATCGCAGAGAAATTAAAAGTAGTTACCTATTTTAATTTTTTGTTATTGTGCATATTCAACAGAGTGATTTTATGATAGTAATTTAAATATTTTCATTTAAATCATTATTGTCTATCTCTTTGTTTATTTGAATCATTAATTGATAATTAATTTAGTTTTCAAGTTGCCCTCAGCTAAGATAGGATAGCTAGTTAAATTTTAGTCTTAGTGTGGTTTATTTTAATTTAAATTTTAGTTTAAATTTAACAGTTGTTAAATAGCATTAGATTAATTTTTGGTAAAACCTAAAATAGTCTTTAATTTAAAATATTTGAAGTGAAACACTCAAAACTGAAGACTTTCCTTAAGAAAGCATTTTAGGATAACTTAGGTTTTAGAAAACTAATTCTAGGGTTTATTTAGGTAGTAATAAAATTAGGATAAATTTTTACTGAATATTTAGATTCTCCTTAAAAGGAAAAATTTAGTTGGTAGCAGGACCATAACCTACGAGATTTTCCATTTCAAACACACTGGGAGCTGCTCTAAACAACTTGTGTGGGCTTAATCTCTTTAGTTGGCCTAGGTCAAAAAATCAGGCCAACACTACCGAAGTTCTATAAAAAAATTCACTAAAATAGCTACGCCACTGTTTAAACTGCTTATGAAGGATATAGAATTCCAATGGAATGAACCCTGTCAAAGTGATTTTGAGGTCTTAAAGGCTAAACTATCAGTGGCACCAATATTTAGGGGTCTTGATTGGTCCCTTCCCTTTAATATATCTATTGATGCTTCTAACATGGCCATATTAAGAGTTCTTGGTCAAAAAGAGGGCCAAGCATATTATGCCATATATTTTATCAGCAAAAATCAGACTCTTGCCGAACTGAATTACACTGTTATTGAAAAGGAATTTCTGGCAGTAATCTACTCTATCTATAAATTTCACCATTACATCACTGGATATGAAGTTTTTGTGCATACAGACCATTCTGCCAATAGATTTTTTATGAATAAACCAATTACCAATGGTAGGGTGACCTGATGGCTTCTTCTATTACAGGAATTTAATATCATCGTCGTCGACCGACCTAGTAGAGAGAATTTGGTAGCATATTTCCTCTCTTGCATTCAACATGATGATGGTGCTAAACCTGTCGATGATACTTTCCCTGACGAACATCTATTTGTTGTGTTTGTTCAAACCCCTTGGTTTACAGGCATTGCTAATTGTTTAGCAACTGGGAAGTTACTAAACCATTTGTCCCCACATGAGAAACATTGAGTTGTCATCGAGAGTTATAATTAGTCTTGGGTCAATAATGGCATTTTTTGTACCATCCCGGATCTTATTATCAGATGATGTGTATGGGAGGATGAGATGATAGAAATCCTCTGTGCATGCCATGATGGGCCATGTGGAGGACACTTTTCTGATAAGAAGGAAACATACAAAGTGTTGCATTCTGAATATTACTAGCCAAGCATTTTTAAGGATGATGCTAGGTATGTTAGAGGATGTGACAGTTGCCAAATAATGGGTAGATCTACATCATCAAATGAGATGCCTTTACAGCCTTAGGTCATGATTGAGCCTTTTGAGAAATTGGCTCTTGATTTTGTAGGACCAATCTCTCCCATCTCCCATAAGAAGAAATACATCCTAGTTTGCATAGATTATGTCACCAAATGGGTAGAAGCTAAATCTTTGTTTCGAGCCACGGAGAAATATGTGGTAGAATTTATATATGAAGAGATATTTACTCAGTTTGGTGTGCCTAGGGAAATTGTCACTGACCAAGGTTCTGAATTCACCTCTAAATTAATGAAAGAACTTACCATGAAGTATAGTATCCGACATTGCAAATCCTCACATTACCATCCATAAGCTAATGGCTAGGTAGATTCAACCAATAAGGTACCAGGAAGCTATATTAACCAAAACTATTCAGCTACATCATAAGGATTAGGGAGATAGACTCATAGAGGCTTTGTGGGCCTATAGAATAACTTGGAGAAACACTACTGGACATACACCATATGAGTTAGTATATGGGAAACAAGTCCTTTTATCTATTGAATTCCAATTTGAGACTTTTCATATGGCTGTACAATTAGGTATGGATTTGGAAGAGGCACAGAAATAGCGAATTTTATAGATTAATGAATTATATGAGATTAGTAAAGATGCACTCAGGAGGACAATGTTAATACAAAATAAATGGCATTATAAATTTATTAATCAAAAGCGGTTTAATACTAGGGATTGAGCATTACTATTTGATTCAAGGTATAAAAATTTCAAAGGAAAATTAAGTACCTGTTGGATGGGTCCATATGAGGTAGTTATTTCCTTCGATTATGGGTTCGTAGAAATTAAGACAATTGATGATTCGCAAAATTCCTTTTTCGTAAATGGACACAGACTTAGACTTTATCATCAACCAATATCTAGACAAGATTTTGTGAAGAATGTCTTGCAACAAAAGGAGATGGAGCTGGTTGAAGAGGAAGTCATTCCTCCTCCTCCCGATTCTTAAATTATCATGTGTTGTCTTTATGTATATGTGTAAATATATTTTTATTTATTTAATAAATAAAATTCATTTCTAATAAGCTGACTACATTTATGTAGGGAATTTAGTTTTATAACTAGCTTATGGAATTTTGTCAAATAAAACGGGAAGGCTCTTTTCCTTTATCTAAACTTTAATAGATTTTATACAAATTTTTCTCGATACATATGTTTTTGTTGGGAATAAAATTTGAATCATCTGATAAGTGTTTTTGTAGTTTGATTACAAGAACCTTATCTCTTTAATCAGCCCATGAAATGTTGCCTAAAAAGGGAAGTTCTCTAAGAACTCATAATATATCAGATTTCTTTTTCTTTAAAAAATGGGGATTTATAATGAAATTAAAATATTCTCTATATCATTCCTACCGAGTTTCTTCAATGATTCCCTTATGATTTTATGGTATTTGATTTAGATATGCACATTTCTGACTTATCGTTAAAACAATTGCTTAAGACCTACTTTAATCATCATGTTCTTCAATGTTCTATTTTACACCTAAGGACTACTAGTTCATCCTGTACTCATTTCAAAACTTGTCTCTTAAGGATTTTTTTGGGTAACTCAAGAGTAAGTGAAATTCCTGCTTGTGGGGAACATTACTTCTCTTTTATGAAGAAGATAGACTGAGAGGTCAAGGAACAACTTTAAGTTATTATCTTTTTACAGGATCTATAATTTAGGCCATTATGCAAGAATTTACTTATAAGGTTCGCTCTAAAAATTTGAATTATGTGTTTAGTAGGCTTAACTCGCTCTAAGTACCAACCGGCTTCCACATATTAAAAATTTGTATATGAAGCAAACCTGTCGGAGTACTGAACAAGATATATGGCATTGATTCCATGCTAAGTAACATCTTTAGACAACAAATCCCGGTAAGTGCAAGTAAACCTGTCGGGGTACTGAACAAGATCGATGGCAGCGGGGCTATGCTTGCATGGTACCAAGATAAATCTGCGGGGGTACTGAAAAGGCCTGTTAGAAGCAGGGAAATATTGGGTAAAATATATCTTGTTAATGCATCACTGTGCACATGGTTCGAAAATAAAGCAAAGAAGAAAATGAAAAATACATGTTTAGGCCAATTCTTTATCATGTCATTAGAGAATGGCTATAATTTGGACTTGGACTCGATCATCGAATTCCATATTAACTAGGATATTTTTATTCTAGAAATGGGACCCATATCTATAGAAATATCACAAACTCTAGGGTAAACTTAAAATATTATTTAGATGATAAGAGATCCTTAAAATGAGGCAAGGATGACTAGTTTCTCCTATGGAATTTTTCGCATCAGTTATATTTTTTATGGAAATACATATATGAATCATCTCCATTTGCTAGTTACTATTTATTTTTCTTACATAAATAATAACAACATCTTAGAACTATTTGTTAAATTATTTGGAAATCAATAATTTTTTCTTTGATGGCTTGAGGACATGCCATATTTTTGGTTTGGGGGAAGGTTAGAACTATTTTTACTTTCTAAATGTCTATAGAAAGTTTCATTTATTTCTAACAAAAGTGTAGGTGTTTTTGGGATAATGCAATTAGCGTAAGTTTGTTTTAATCCATAATGTACAATGGAATGAAGGTTTAATAAAGTTGGTTTACATCATCATATTGTGTGCTGACATCCTAGAAAATTTACTACATAATTAGCAGCAACCAGATCCAGTAAAGCATTTTTTTGAACCTAAGGTCCATATGAAGGGTCAAATGTCGATCCAAATGGAATGCCGAATGATGATCCGAATGAAAATTATAATTTTATAGAGACATTATGTCAACATGTCAATTTATTTTAATTTTCATGGGAAAAGAGTTTAATTAGCTGAGTAATACCCATAATTATTAGGTCTCATTCACATGCTTACAAAAGCATTAGGATTTCATTAGGATTCACTTCGACCTATGATTTTGATTATGATTTTGATATGATATGATATCATTTAGCTCTATCTTGATATGATATGATTTTAGGATCTTTTCGATTATCATTTCCCTTACTCTCTCATCAAATCATACGCGGAAGTCGTCAAGTGTCCTATCATCCTATTAACTAGAATTATTATGGTTTTAAATGCATTTTGTGGATTTTGTAATAAATAAATCATTCAACCTATCCAAAGTTTACTTTAGACATGGTTGAATATATTAGAACCTTATGAATTCATCAACGCATGCATCCTTATGACGACACCTGATTCAATAATTGAGCCATAGTGTCATTAATCGAGCATGCAAAACCACGATCTCATGATCATTCAGGTGCTTAAACAGATTGAGTTTTAAACCCATGATCTTTACCATTGTCCTCACTTACCTTATTCTTCGTAGAGTTATTCAGATGCCATTATTTGTATCCTATGCAACCCTTAATTTTTCACCTCTGTTTCAATAATTCCTAACTATCTCAAGCTTGAAAGCTATCAGGGCTTATTCTATATTCTGGAATTTCAAGAATGCAGGGAGATTTTCTTCCTAGCAGGGTGGAATCCATTTCTCCACCTTTTGCATGGATACGACGAGGAGATTTCGTTGTTATTTATGAGAGGTTTTGATGCTAAGATGGACATGGTTGGTTATCTCACTTTTTTGGTAACCGAGGAGACCATTGTAGTAGTGACCAAGCTCCCAAGATAAGGCACCCATTTGCATAAACATTTTTTCTCCCTACATCGTCCCACAATTTCGCTCTTAAGCCGGATTTTCATCATGTAGCAGGATAAAATGGGTTTCACAAAGAATGGGTTAAGCCAAAATACCTCAACCCTCTAACCATCATCATCGCCTTATAACCTGCAAGGGTAATTTTACTGTGTTCAAATATTTCCATCTTCTCTTATTCGCATATTTCATTAATCAACGGTTTCTTAATTTCCCATTTTATTTCCTCAAAATCTTGGAAAAAATGTCAAGTATAGTTAGGAAGAATACAATCAATCTTATGGGTAGTTTGTACCACCAAAACCTGATCAAGCTCCTGATTGTGCATCAATTGAAGGAGAGGAACCCGACCTAGGAAAATTTCATGTTTAAGGTCTTAAACCCTAATTTAAATGTTTGAAAACACCCTTGACACATTCCTGACTGTAAGCCTATTCAGACCCCTCCTAACGAAAATAAAATCCCCAAAATTTTTCATATTGACAAAGATACACCAGAAGCAAGTTTGCCTTCCCATTCACCTACCCCTATCAACCTTGTGTCTGCCGAATTTCAACCTGTTCCGTAAATTCAAACCAGGAATAGGAAGGTGAATTCCATTCAGATCACAGTTCAACCTACCATTCAGACCGATCATCCATATCATATGGTCGAAGTGGGTGGACCCATTTCTAACTCACCCTTATTTACATTAGCCAGTGTCTCAGTCGAATTTCTCAAGGCTTTTTCTCTTGAGACTGCTTCTCCACCTACTCAAGGCATGGATTCTAAAAAGAAAATTCCCTCCATTGACCTTGAGATACCACCCAGAGAATTGAGTCCGCTTCAATATTCCAAGTGCCCCGCAAAACCATTTGCTCCTCATCAGCCGACAGTAGACCAACTAACTCAAGAATAAGCACAATCAGCAAGTCAAAGAATATTCCAAGATAATTGACCATCTTCGCCAAGAGAACAAGGAGCTACATATACAGCTAAAGGATATTGAGGACCTTAAAAATGCCATAACCTCTTCATGTGACTCTCTCCAGGAGAGGCACACTGTTTTAAAGACATAGGCCAGGAAATTGAAATTCAAATCTCCTGTTTCCTCTGCTAAGTTGAAGGCAGCTGCTGATGCAACTCAACCTTCTTCCTAGACTTGTGCTACCCTACAGTTAAAAAGAGAAATTACTTCCTATTGTTTAATCAGACAAACTAAGAAAGAACTGAAGTAAACCACTGAACATCATGTTGGGAAAACACCCATCAATAAGACTCATTTTGAGAATACTTTCTTTTTAGTTTCAAGCTTTTTAAACCATGAAATAACATATTGAGCATAGTTCCTATTATGTGACAAGATCATTAAAAAATGAAGCAAATACCCTGAGCATTCTTTCAACTGATCTTCGAGCTCATTAAAAATAGTAAGATGGTGTTAAGCTTACTTTTCATTGTTCGTGCTCTTGTTCAAAAATGAAAAGTGGTTTGAGCTTAGTTTATCGCTTTTTTGTGCTCCTAATTCAAACATGAAAAAGGTTCTGAGCACCTTTTATACCATCTTCATGCTCGTTAAAAATTCATTCAAAAGGTATCGAGTGTGCTTTGACCACTTTTCTAGACTTGTTAAAATGGATAAAAAAAAGGAAAAGACCATGGATTTGTCTCTAAGATCTTTTTAGGCTACTTAAACATGAAAATATTGCTAAGTGAACTTGATTCTTTCACACTTGTAAAAGTATTTGAAAATCCGTCTATCTGGTGATAGCTCACCCCTTTTTCGAACCATTTAGACTCATTTACTAAAAATGTATACTCTAGCTCATTACAACTAGAAGAGTTCTCGTAGGTATTGATTTCTACTTTTTTGGACCTTGAGGACTAAATTTACGAAAAAAATTCCACTTTGGAGTCTTCTTAGTCATTTCAGACTCTCCAAATATGAAATGACGACTAAGTTTACCTTCTTCAGACTCATAAAATTAAACGTTGAAGGACCCCATTCTGGGAATGAACATTTTTTATCAGGTTTATAAAACATATGAGGATGGGATCATCACTTGATGAGCTATATAAAGATTTTGTTATCATTTTCAAGATCATTAAAAAGCAAAGAGTTACACATCCATCTTGATGGGGAAATAAAGGGGATGGGGAATATATTTAATTTGTATTAATGGTAGATTATAGTCTTCCTTTTAACATGGTACCTTTATTTATTTTCATTCAAACGGTTGGGTATTTATCTTGTCATCAAGTCAATCCAATTTCATGAGTCATTTAACACCTTTGAGTCAATTTAAAGAATGGATATTCCTTTCTTTGCATTATGTCTGGTCTCCCTTTCAATGTTCAAAGGGAGTCTTTACCACAGTATACCTCTATATTTACTTTACCTTGCTTCGATTCGGTCATATCTAAATCAGTCCTACGGTTGTTCCATTATCATGGTCACTTTGAAACCACTTTTTTTCCAATTTTCATGTCCATGTGTGAAACTGTGATTCATAGCAATATCTAGGAGCTAAGGGAATCCTCACAACTAAATATGTTCACAAGCTATGTATAAAAAAATGAAAAGAGTGAAATTAACACATAAATAGTGCTAATAACTGAGTTTATTATGATTTTCCAAAATCTAAATATATATGGAGCATGTTTATAATACAATAGGAGAAAATAGTTATCATTTGGAGGATCATTGGATGCATACATGTGGTAGGCTTATATTGGACCTAAAAACCTCCATAGGCGGACCAAATAGCTCCAAAACCACCTCAAAGAGACACGAATTCGTGTGAGAATGTGCTTGGATCATGCTAGGGAATAATTTAGGGTAGGTTAGGCATGGTGGAGTTAATGGGTGAGTGGGAGAAGCTCTCGGCAGCAATAAATGGTCCAAAAGAGACAAAAACACCCAAATACCATGCATGGGTGCCTATGGTCAACCAATTTCCTTAATTTATGGAGTGGGAGTGCACCAAGGAATAAATTTTCATAAATTAGGGTGCATGTGTAACAAAAATGATCAAATGTGGGTTCCTGGGTGCATTAATGAGTCCAAAACACCAAAAGGACCTTGCTTGACCAACACAACATAGTTTTGGACCATATAGCATAAGTATGAAACAAATGAAAATGTGTCATAGGTATATGACCATGGTACTAAGGTGGTATAATTATCTAACAGCCCCCTTAAGCATGAATTAGTGTAAATACATCACAATATTGATGCCTTGGCAATTAAGTCTCAAGTCACCTCTTACAAAAAATTATTTGTCCATCTAACCATGGTAAGGAGGAAAACCTCATGGAAAAAAAAATTCCCCTCTAAAATGGACATGGAGAAAAATATGAATGTGAATATCAATCATCACCATGTGTCACCCACTCCAAGAAGTGATCTCAAATAGGTGAATGTATTCTCTATGAATCTCTCGGTGAAAATGACAGCAGTTTGTTCTACATATGGGAAATACTACAATGATATCACCTGCTCATGCACCGAGCTCCTAATGTAGTGTATGTGTATATTTATGTTCTTGGTCCTCTGTCTCTTTACTAGATCAATGGAATATTTAATTCAATTTAATTGTCACACAAAATGACCTTGGGTGAATCAAATGCAAATCCAAGCTCTCCAAGAATGCCTTGAAACCACACACATTGTGTAATTGTGTCAATACTCCTCTGTACTTGGCCTAAGCTAATGAAAGGGATATAGTGTATTTTTTATTACTTTACTAGCATATGGGACCATGTGCAAGAATGAATACATAACTTGAAGTGGAATTTCTATCATTGGAATATCCAGCCAAATTAGAATCAGTAAATCCAACTAGTTCTAGTGAAGAAATAGTAGCATAGTGTACCCCAAAGTGGTTGGTTCCTTGCACATAATGCAAGATCCTTTTTTCAGAATTCCAATGGATTTCATGAGGATCATACATATATCTTTAAAAAACTCCTACAAGATAATCGAAATCAATTCAACAATGTGTAAGATAGAACAAGCTCCCAACTAGTTTCCTATACAACGAGCTCTCCACCAATGGAGATGAACCAAATTCACCTAGTTTCAATCCTGAAAGGAATGGGAACTTGGATTCCTTACATTCATCCATTTTTAACTTTAATAAAAGGTCTACAACATACTTTTATTTTCTAACCTTGATCCCTGCATCATATTTACAATCTCCAAGCCAAGAAATTGTTTCAACAATCCAAGATTAGTCATAGAAAACTCACTATGCAAAGAGGACTTTATTGATCCTATATCATAAATGCAAATTCCTATAATCAAAATTTCACCAACATGTAGCACTATTAACTGCAATAAATCACCAAAATGATGCAAATATACATTATTATCATATTTTCATCACTCAAATCCTAGTGAAAGAAGAAATTTTTCCATCTTGGCATACCAAGCCATGGGGGCTTGCTTGAGGCCATAGAGAGACTTCTTCAACATGCATACAAGTGATGGATCATTGATGAAACCTTAAGGATTATGCATATAAATATCCTCATGAATATCACCATGAATAAAATCACTCTTCACATCTATGTGGTGAACCTCCCATCGCTTAGATCCAACAATGGCCAAAACTAGCCTGATAGAGTCCATCTTTGCAATCGGTGAAAATGTCTCGGTATAGTCCACTCCTTGGAATTGAGAGAAGCCTTTGGAAAAAAAACTAGTATTGCACTTGATATCTGATCCATATGAAACCACCTTGGTCCTATAGACCCACTTACATTGCATTAGTTTCCTCTTGGAGGGTAGGGGAACCAATTCCCAAGTCTCATTGTCTTGCAAAGACTTGAACTCTTCTTGCATGGTTTTTTTCCATATTGGGTCAAGTGAATCTTATTGATATGTCTAAGGATAATATCCAACAATCATAAATAATTTAACTGAAATATTAAATTCATAAGTAGAGAATGCGTTGTGAAATTGAGATCTAATCTTTCAAGAGTCTAGTGGATCTAGAGCAAGATCACCAACTACTTGTATGGTTTTCTCATCCCACTTTGGTAGAATAGGTGAGTAATGGTATAAATTAATTTCATAATAATAATAAAAATAATAATCATAAAAACAATAGAAATAATCATCACTTACATCATCAGGGAGTGGAGGATGTGAGCAGTCCCCCTTGTCTAATTCGATCTTCTGCATGGACTCTTCTTCGAACTATACACTCCTTTCAATGATTTTTTTCTGAGATGAGGGATCAAAGATATTTTATCTCTTTTTCATATTCAGAATATCCAACCTTAATGGACTCCTTTATTTGAGGTTTCAAGGCCTTATCTTCTCAAGAGGAACTATAGCCCAAGCCTTTGAGCCAAAAACCTTGAAATGAGAAACATTGGGATTGTGACCACTCCAAGCCTCAAATGGAGTATTTCCTTACAACCATTTGTGGATATATGTTATGAACATATGCATCACAATTGATATCTACATCCCATATCTTAGGATTCAAATCCTTTTCCTCCATCATGCATGAAGCCATCTCCTTGAGAACTTTGTTCTTGCGCTCTGCAACGCCATTCTGTTATGGTGTGTAGGGTACGTAATGCTGCATTTGGATGAAATATTATTACAATAATTCTGTGAGTTATCATTGACATAATCCTTACCATTTTTAAGTCCTAAGAACCTTTATTTTACTCCAACTCATGTTCTCCACTAAATCTTTGAACACCTTGAAAGTATCAAAAGCTTCATATTTTAGCTTGAGAAAATATACCCAACAGTACCTTGAGTTTCCATATGATAGTGTGGGAAGAGGCCGTGACATATATGAATGGATCACATCAAGCACTTGGATATCCCTCCTTGCCTTTCCTTTGTCATATTTACGCTCAGCAAGTTTCCACCAGTAAGTGCCCTTGGAAAGCTTGACTCTAGGAAGCCCTTCCACCATGATTTCCTTGCTTGGTGATTGAAGGTACTTGTAATTGAGGTGTCCAAACCTCTCATGCCACAAATTTATTTTCTCATTGGCATGTGATAGGATTGCATTCCCTTAGGAGTAATGAAGGAAGTGAGAGAATTCGTACATTCTCCAATCATGGTCAGCAAAACCCACTGCAACAACTTGGCCTGTAGATATTTCTGAGATATCCACATCATTCTAATTAAATTTTACTCTGTTGGTTGTAGATGTGTGTGTCATTTGATAAAAAAATAATAGGTTTTCTACAATATAAGGCACAAACAACACATTGTTGAAGTACCCATCTTTTATATTAATCATGTCAATCCCTCTGGCTTAGATATATGAATCATCACCCATGAGGATAGATGGACCACTATAAGGATGTAGGTTATAGAAGGAATCATGCATGGAATCCATGTTCCTTAAGGCACCTGAATCTATTATGAAGGAAGAATATCTTGAAGATCCAACAACCAAAGCATGGCATCTTTACTTGTTCTCTAATCTTGAACCTCTCTCTTTGTTCCTTATGCCTTATGGCAGTGGGATGTTGTTCTTCTCTAGGAGTTTTGTTATCTTGTCAATGTTTTTCTTCATGAATGAACTCTCTAGATTCCAACCTTTGTGAAAATAAGTGCATTTTTTCTTACCTTTCTTCTCCTTCTCTTTGTCCTTTCTAGGATTCAAAACCCCATCTGAGGATTTGGGCTTTTCCTTATTCTTCTTCTCTTGATGCTTCAAATATTTGGATTTATTCTTTCCTTTGGATTGATTCAAAACACTTGCAGGAAGGGCTTGATCCTTGGTGTATTTCATGGTACCCATTGCACCAACTTGTCTTATTCTTGAGTCAGTGACTCCATGAAGTCTGCTAGTGGATCCATTCTCGAATTTTGAGTTGTTATCTTACCTGAGTGGAATGTGGAGACAAAAATTGAGTACTCGGGGCCTAGATTCAAAAGAATGGACAAAATCAGTTGCACATATTTCTTCTCAATGCCACATTGTTTCAACTAAATCACCAACGATTTAAACATTGTGAAGAAATCGTGGATCATCTCAAAGTGAGTTGGGCTCAATGAGATCAACTCATTTTCGAGTTGGTTTCCTCTCATCTCATTAGTATTCCAAAACAATGATTCAATCTTGATCCAAAATTAGTTGGGTAACCATTTCAGCATTCCATTCGAAATAGTTGAAAGGGGTAAGCAATACATGACTCTACTCCATTTATGCTTCTACACCAAGTGACAAAGACACTAGAACTAACTGTAATGCAAACACTCTATTTTTTCTGGAAAATGTCGTGGATAGAAACTCGAATTATATGGATTTGTAACTCCAAACAACTCTGATACCATTTCAAAATATGATTCACAACAAGATATAGGAGCTAATGGAATCCTCACAACTCAAGATGTTCACAAATTATGCAGAAAAACAGTGAAAATAGTGAAAATAACACATAGAAATGGTGTCAATAATTGATTTTATTATCTTTGTCCAACTTATTTATATTACAATAGGATAAAATCATTATCCTTTGGAGGAAAATTGGATGCATATATGTGGCAAGATTAGATTGGACCACAAAACCACCCTAGGTGGACTAATGAACTCCCAAAGTAACCCAAACAGTCACGAATTCTTGTGGGAACATGGATGGATAATTCTAGGACATAATTGAGGGTACGATAGGCATGGTGGAGTGCATGGGTGAGTGGAAAAGTCTATAGGAAGAAATAAATGGTCCAAAAGAGCCAAAAACACCCAAATACCATGCATGGGTGCCTCTGGTCAAACCGTTTCCCTATTTTATGAAGTGGTAGTGCACCAAGGACTAAACTGTCATAAATGAGGGTGCATGTGTAACCAAAATGATCAAATTTGGGCACATGGGTGCATTAATGTGTCCAAAACACCAAAAGGACCTTGCTTGACCAACACAACCTAGTTTTGGACCATATAGCATATGTATGAAACAAATGAAAATGTTTCCTAGGTGTATGACCATGGTACTAAAGTGGTATAATGTTATAACATGATGATAGTGGAAAATCATGCCCCTCCTTCAATAAGTCTATTCTCTTCGACACCAGCACGTCATCCGATAATTATTCTTAGAATCCAGTCAAGTACCTTGAAACCCGCATGCCTCATTGGCACATTTCCTCGCTTTCGACAATAGGATTTAATCACTGGCCTCTTATTGGAAGATTTATACAATTATTTGACTTCAACTAATCTATTCACATTTGGTTGCATCATACTAGAGTACCTTGGGAATCATTGACATTAAAGGTGATTTCCCTGGCACTCATTGACGGTATACATCAATGATCGGTAATTAAGTGGTTTCTACCATGTTTGATGTTAAGACATCTATTCACAATGATAGAATCATATGATTTGGAATTAAAATGAAGACCCTGAATGGTTAGGTATTCATTCAAATATGTGCCTATATTTAGTCTTCAATGAAGTATTTCTTAAGTCATTTCATGGATCCAAATTGTATGTTTAGTGGCTATGCTCATCTTGAGTCAGGATGACATGGATCTACAGTGTATATTATGTAGCTATATCCCAATTTGAGTCTTGTTGTTCATGGATCTACATTGTATTGTTGGTAGCCATGACTTAGTCATTATACATGGATCTGCAGTGTATTGGTCTGCAACCATGATCTGAGTCAGATAGTTTATAACTGGTCTTATGTTAAGTCTTCACTCGCCATTGTTTTGCCTCTGATCCCATATCATATCTAGAAAAATATCCCACCTATCATATCCTTATAGCTTCATACTTTGGGGGGCATATATTACACTCAAATTTTGTCTCTACGCTCAATCCCCGGAAGTGATTTGGAAAAATCATCTTTTGAGGATCCTTTTTCCTCAACTATAGCAAGTATGATGCACCCTGCCTACTAACATAGGGACTCATACTAGCCTGATATAGTATTTCCTACTGACAAGGTGCACCGGTGAAATTTGTTTCCTGAAGATGACAAAGAGCATCGACGCAACCTATTCATGTAGAAGGAGTGTCAGCACTGTCAAAAAGGAAAAAATATAATACTTTGATACCCTTCTAGATGAAAGTCCTCATGAAGGATTATTCAACCTGCTTGGAATAGGTGGCATTTGAAACCCTATCCTTTAGGTATCATTCCTCACCTTCCTCCCAAATGCTATCCACCCCTTTGGGCCCTATTTATCATATAAAGACAAGCTTCCCTTCATGGATAGGGGAGGTAAGAGAACCGGGAGAGCACCTTTATGATGTTGAAATCATTTCTGGTATAGGAGGCAAAGAGTGTGGTTGTGAGTGAGATTTGTAGGGATTGTAGAATGTGTGTGAAAGTAAGTCAAAGGAATTGTGAGATAAAAGATTTAACATCAAGGATTTGGTTGTATTTTTCTTCTCTTATATTGTTAATACAAACATGTTCCCCTTTCCCATGAATTATTTGTGTTAATATCGATCGTTCATTACTTTTTTCATTGATCATTAGTGTAGATCGTTGAATTATCTTGTTGCTTTCACTATTATATCATGTTCCTTACATTCTTTTGAAGGTATATCTAATTGCAAAAGAGTTACAAGTCAAGGATCACCGTCATCATTGAGGTAAGAAAGATTGGCATTCAAGTAGTTTCATAATCTAGGGATAGGATGCATCCTTATGGATTCTTGTTCTAGATATTCCCCATGTAGAATATGGAAACAATCTTTGTCTGCATTGATTAAGAATTTCTGGTAACAATAGAAGCAATCATTGGGATTCCCCTTGCAGGATTTGACCTGACATCATTTTTTCATTGGAAAATAACATGACACTGCATTGATGAACAAGCTAAAATAGAAGTATGACCTGACAAGAGACACATGAGGATTTTCTAATTCCTCCATCAATTATACTATTGTTCGGTTCGTAGCTAAGGTTCTATATAGAAGCTTGTTGCACAAGATGTGATTGAACTGGTGCACCGCACAGACAATTGTTGCAGTGGATCTATGTATAGCAGGAGTGTAGCTCAACAAGTCACACTATTTTCTAAATGAACTGTTAGAATATGCAGATGAGGTATAGGAAAAAGTAATTCTATTTCATTATTCTTGGATACTAATTCTGATTTATTATGTCGCATGGGAAAAACCAGAAAACTACCAAGGGATAGATGTGTCAGTCCTATGCCGATGAGCTTGATATCAGAATCTTTGGTTTGACAAGGAGCTACCTAAGTGACAGAAAGACAGTAATGTATAAATATTCTTATAGGATGAGGCCCTTCAAAATTTGTTTAGGAAGCATGATAGGCTCACCACGACGATCGTTAAGCGATTTTGGAACATTATCATATTTGTGTTGGGGCCCATCATATTTTTTTGTAGCCTCGTCAGGATCTGCAAAATCAATGTTTCTCTACGTAGTTTCATCTATTTGTTACTGAATTTGATTCCATCATTCAATATTGGAATGAATAATGGAGAGTTCCTATCGTTGATGATCAACTATCTATATAAGAAGAGCCACAACGGGATGATCCATCAAAAAATGAGAATGGAGGACATGGAGAAGATCCAATGCTAAGAGAGAATCCACATAATTCTCCCATTAATACCCAGAATGACTCAAGTATGACCCAAACAAACCCAAAAGTGGGGGGTAATAGAAAGCATTCAGATAAGTATGCGCAAGGTCACAAGAAGAGGAAGGCCAATAAATCATTTGTAGTTTTCGGCCTTACAAATTATGATTATACACTTCTGAAAGACGCAATGGTAGAAGTCGCTAATGAAATATACAAAAATATATATGAGTGTTAGACAAAATTAACAAGTAGCATCAATGTTTGACTAAAGACACTCTATAATGTAGTAACAAAATTTAGAGTGGTGGTCAACTCTATGCCACAATCGCTTGAGTCATAGGACCTAGCTGACTCGTCTTAAGAGAGAACTAGTGATGCATTGACACCAACTCAACCAATAAGGGTTGTAGTAGTGGATCAAGCAAATGAATTAGGAATTCCAGAGATGAATACCATGGTCAAATATTTAGGCCATGTCACCATGGATTTTTCTATGTTGTCAATGTATGAAGTACATGCCATTAAAAATGTCGCAGTCGCAATTTTGAGGAATAGAGAACGTACATTCGTTAATCAGGTAAAGTATTCGCACAAATTTTTCAATAAGATGAAGAAAACAATCCAAGAAATAGAGAAAAAATTTAAGACCTGCAAGGACGACAGGAATTAGCTCAACACGGCTGTTATGCTGGCTTGCAACAATTTTACCGATGAAGGCATCATGACTGAGATGCTTTTAAAAGACAAAGACTTTTGACTTGGTGAAGTTGCAAAGAACCTATGCAAGAGGGTCACTGGTTTGGAATTAGAATAAAAACATAGTAAACCTCCAGAGGTACTGGAAGAAATAAGAAAATCAGCAACTGAGACTATGACAAGGATAGAAGAATCAAAGGCACTTTGTGCCAAGGCGGTCGAGCAAGTTTCTTAGTCGTTGGAATCTTTGATTAATGATGAAGAACTAGAACAAGTAATAGAGTAGTTGTGTAATTCCAAAGTAGAGGATAGGAAGCTAAAAAATTAAGTAAAGAAGCTTTAGATAGTTGTTTCTAGGAAAAATACACGTCTTGCGGACAAGAGTTGTTCCTCTAGTCTGAATGGTTCAGATCTAGAGAAAATGAGTTACAACAGAGATGGAATACTTCCCATAGAAGTTGCAGAGATCTGGAATGATTCCCTTGATAGATTGATGTAGTTGTTTCCTATGGTGATGGCTCTCTGCGGATATACCTGCACTATCACATCAAATAAGAAAACAAGATCAAAGGCACCAGAATATTATCCAAAATTATATGTTAGTGACTAAGGAATCCAACAGTAAAATGCATGATTACAACATAACATATTTTATGGGAAAGGAACCAACTTTGCATTAAAAATGAAGAATAAATCTTACAACCATAGCCTTAGTGTTGTGATTCTCCTTCACATACCAATGCCTTGTCCTCAAAAGCTCCAACTTGCTCCTTTTACGCTCACCCTAGGTTTGGCTAGAACCTCAGCGCAGTAGCATAACTTTTCTATCTTTTGACCATAGGAATGAGCCAAGTTTTATAGGCCTTGGGAGGATAGGTATGGTTGAGTAAATGGTGGGTGAGGTGGAAGGAAGATCCCAAAAGGATGGATCTTGAGTCCAAGTGGTCCTTACGAGTAGGGATGAGGGTGCAACGAAGTCTTCCTTGGAGAATCTTCATGGAATCTTATCTTTTTCACTTTTTACCTTGGGAACCACTTCTCTTCCACTGTGAAAGAATGGTGGTAGAGTGGAACCGCTCCTTGAAGAAGAGGAAAAAGTGGTGGCACTGCTTACTGTCAAGAGACAGTGGGCATTATGAAAGAAGGTAACACCTCTTTCCTTAAGGGAAAAGGTGGTGCTGGACTTTTATATGTAAAACTGAAGTCTAGGCCAGTATTTTACTTCACAAATTTGGGATTTTAGGGAAATTGTTGATGTTTGGGACCTCAACACATGATGGTGACAAGATTTATGTGTAACAGAATGCCCCCCAAATCATGAGGATAGAAGGATACGATAGGTGAGAGATTTGAAAGAGAAAGTTATCACTTTGAGGAAAGAATTCACTTGATCAAATATCATCATCAACCTGGCATCTGCAATACATCGATACTTTTGACTCATATTCAAATGTATCCTCATCATGGCTGCAGACCATTACAAGGAAGATCCATGAGAGAGATAAACAAACATGGCTACTAGAATAAAGCGTAGATCCATGTGATAGAGGACTCAAATTTAGACATATCTACGAGAATACAATGTAGATCTATGTCAAATGAACACAAATTTGAGCACAACCACGACCATATAAATGTGGATCCATGCTAGGACTGATACAAAATATTCCATCGCAACCTAGGGAAAGAAATGAGTGCTTTTAACATATACCGAAGGTCTTCATCTCATCTTCCACAAAGTACGATTATTTCCATGTGATTACCATGTTTTGATGTCGAACATGGTAGAAACCACTTGATTACCGATCAATGATGAGAACCGTTAACAAGTGCGAGGGAGATCACCATTGATGTCGATGATTCCCAAGGTACCCTAGTACAACATCTTGAGTATGAATAGATGGTTTGATGCCAAACACTCAAACGAATCTATCAATCAAAGTTCAATGATGTGAAGCTATCTTGAGAGAGAGAGAATCTATCAATAATGCATACCGATCTCAAGGTACTAAACTTGTTCCTAAGACTAATTCCTTGATGATGAGCTGATGTCGAAAGGAATAGTCTTGTCGAAGGAGGGACATAATGAATCCCACATCAAAGACATGAAACTCGGAACAAAGTTGTGGAATTTTGTAGATGATGTAACCATAGGACTGACTCAAAAGGTACTGACACAAAGGTTGATTTGATTACAGAGGTAAACTTGCAACTTCCCTTTGAACATCAGGCGGCACGACCAAAGACCTGGAAGTATTGACTAAACCAGGAGGATACCAGGACTTAATGCAGTGGTAGACAATGCAATATTTGAAACACTAAAAGGAGTGACATGACTCATGAAAGTGGATCAACTTGGAAGTCAGCTGAATACCCAATTGACTAAATGAGATGCAGACAAGTACCATGTTCAAAGGTGACTACCAACTTCCATTTAATTTTCAAAATGAATTAATTCCCTTCCCTTAATTTCCCAATCATGATTGATGAGTGCCTCTTTTTTATTTTTACGAGTTCAAAGAGGGTAACAAACACTCGTTGTAGCTTATCCAAAGACAAGTCCATTCTCATATTATTCATGAACCTAAGAAAGGATGGGTTCGCTCCCAAAAGAGGGTCTCCCATTGTTTAATTTAATGAGTCCATTGAAAGTTAACTTGGTATCATTCATGTTTAGAGAGTCTGAATGAAAACAGAAGAAGACTCCAAAGGGTCATTTTCGTATGATTTAGTCTCCCGAGAGAACTCTTCTAGTCATGATTGGATGGAGTGCTCTTTTTTCATAACTAGTTAATCCGAATCAAATAAGGGGTAAACTATCGTCGAAAAGATGACTCTTCAAGTACTTTTACAAGCGTGAAGAAGACAAGTTGGCTCAACAATATTTTCACATTTAAGGAGTCTGAAAATATTTTAAAGAAGACTCCATTAGGGTTTATTTTTGCGATGAGCGGGTTTAACAAACCTGAAAAGAAGCGAAAATGACTCGGAGGTTTGATACTAGGTTTAAAGAGCATGATCAAAGTATCGAAATGAATGCTCAACTGCTTTTTCAATTTTGTGGAAGTATGAAAAATCCAAAAACAAACTTACCCATAGACAATATTGTTCATTTTTGTCCCTGCAAAAACTTTTTAAAAAGGCCATTATTTCCCCAAAAATATTAAAATTGACTTTTATAAACTATAGAAGGGAATTTTTAATAAAAATGATTTAAAAATATTTAAAATAACATAATAACCCTAAAAAAATTTTATAAAAGCCAAAGTAAATAGTAAAAACCAATTCATTTACCAAGTTTTAGAGAACATTTGGGAGAATTTGTGTGCATATTTCAATTGGATATTGCGGAGCCGATACCCTTCCATTTTCTGAGATGTTAGTTTCAAGTAAGAGTTAGAATCCTTCTCTTCATTTTTATGGTTTCCATTTTTCATTTCCATGCAATTTTATTTGAGTTTTGGGGCTTTGAGGCCAAGCATAAAAAATGCATCCTAGGTAATGCTTCTAGCCTTTACGGGAGGAGTGGTGCCCAACAAGAACCGCATTTTTTAATCTTGCGCAGGTAGTGGCACTGCTCTGTTATAAGGGGATAGGATCAGTTCCATCTGTGGTGCCAAAAACATGGATGTCCTAGCCAAAATAAAATATTTTAAGAATTTTTAAAGATTGGATGTGTGTCTAAATGCTCCATTGATTTTTTTCATAGGTCATTTTGATCAAAATGGTGACTTGGAAAGAGAGGCAACATGGATACAATGATGCCTGTTGCGAGAGATGCAGATTCCATAGCTTCTCTACATGGATGTGGCCTCTTGAAATTATTCCACGCTCCCAGTATGATATCACATGCACGATTACTAGAGTACATCTTATGGATGTGGAACCCGAACCAACAACATTTTGAGGTGGGGGGCCACATTCTCACTGTGGAGGTGGAGGACATTTACTTTTTGACTGGACTATCCAGGCATGGAGCACATATTTATCTAACTGGATCCCGAGGGGGAGACATTACCATACAGGAACTTATTGTTCGTCATTTATATCTAGGTACCAAGATGTCAGGAAAGAAGATCCCAATAAAGGATGTGATGGAATTACCCCTTCAAACCATTTTATTCACTATGAAGAGGGTTGTTGGGCCAAGGGGCTCATCAAGCATCCTGGGCCCATATGTTGTATGTCGTGGAGGACATGGCACCCACAGTGTTTAACTGGGTAAAGGCATTGTTTCCCGTGTTCAAAGATCAGCTGACGAAGTGTCGGCAAGGAGAGCTCAAACAGTTTGGGTATGGGACTATCCTAGCATGTTTTTTCTTTTAGAGGGTACCTCTCTTGAGACCACGGGTGTTTTTTACTGAGCTTAGAGCTCAATACCCCCACATACTTCGATGGGTGGAGATCATGTCCTGCACTGGAGGTGGCGGAGCCAAGGTCAAATACGAGGCTCCCTTCTTTCGTTGGTTGAATGACCAGATCCTCATGATTGAGGACTATGCTTATGTTGGGACCGACTTTCGAGGGGATCGAGATTTACTACTACCAGCTAGTGCTCAGTGGGGTGAAATCAGTAAGAATATGCTCAAGATATTGATTATTTTTGTATTTTCAATTTTTATGATTTTTATGGATGATAACAAGACCTAATGTTTTGATGCACATGTTGGCGATGCATGGCTTGGGGGTTCATACCCAATGGATAGGAGATAAATAGATCTCTTTGTACATAGAGAAAGTGATGAGATCACCGAGCTAGAAGAGAACTTCGATTAGTTGAATTTGGAAATCCCGGATGTTGTAATAAATGACCTCTGTAGGAGGTATCAAAGACACATGATGAGAGTGTCAGGCTGTTTCTGTTGCTTGCTACGCATGGTATCAAGGGCCATTATGTACTACCATGAGCACCATTAGGCGATCTACATGATGTATCACTGAAATCTTGCTAGCTTCAGCATTTTTGTATCATTTTGTATACCTGAAAGCCAAAGTGCTTCAGATGGGGTCTCGTGACCATATTTTTGAAAAAACACTTTATATGACAAATTCTATTTACATGAGTTTTATGTGTCCCCTACAATTTATTTTGCTTTAAAATGGACCATGTTTTATTTTTAAAAGTTATGAATGGGAAATATACCAGTCTAGAATGTAGTTTTCTAATGATTCAACAATCATATTATTAGACCTAGGGATATGCCTATAAGTGATTAAATCGGATGACCTCTCTAATAGACGCACTCTTCAAAAGACATGAAGAAGTGTGGGGTTCCTGATGGTATAAATGTGGTTTAAATGACAAACCACTAGCTGAGAGTCCATAAATACTACCAAATCATGAATGTCCTAAGATACAGCCTTGGTGAGTAGACCTATCACTGCCTGATACTCGACAATGTTGTTGGTAGCCGGACCAATACAAATCGCTCTTGAACTAACTATGTCATGAGCAGGGGAATACAAAACCCAAGCAGCTGAAGCGAGGTTCAAGGTATGACAGCAAGAACCATCAGTGATACCATAAAAGTGTTAGATTTTTATCATTCAAGCAAGAATTATATTAGGATATTTAACTAAGAGAATAACAAGAACAACAATCAAACACAAGAGACAATGAACATAATGTTTTTCCTTGAGGAAACCATAAATGGAGAAAACCCTGCAACTTCCTCAGAGATAGAATCAACACCAAAAGTGAAACCCAAAAACATAAAGATGATCTCCCGACAGTAGTAGTCTCTCTCTTTGATCTCAGCCTCTTCTCTCTCACTCATGCTCCCTAGTGAGTGAGTATGTGTGTGATAAATAGAGAGTCTCACTCTCTATTTATATTCTTTCATTCACTTAATTTCCACTCCAACATGTCAGCCTCACTTAAAAATTACTTACTAGAGCCGACATCTCTAGGAGAGTCTAATAACCCTAGTACCCCACAACTTGTGGGGACTTTGCCCCTTCGATCAACAAGGAGGGTTAACCTTAACACAATGGTGGGGACTATTTCCCTGACTTACAATAACTCACATAGGGCCGACTTCTCTAGGATATTCTAATAAACCTAGAGCCCCACAACTGCAAGGACTTTAATCCTTGAACAATAGGAGGGTTACCCACAATGAATTTACATGACTTGTTTACATTATTGAATCTCCCGATAGGAACATCAGGGCATGACATGACTCAAATACATTACGGACACTTTCTGGAATAAACATCAGGGAACAATACATAAGATATACAAGTGAATACATTTTGAAGTTACAAATACATCAACACTCCCTCTTAACTAGGAAGGTATTCTCTCGACACAATTTATCAGCNAGTTATCGTCATCTTCAAATTCAAGTCATCTTCATCTGGATCTGGATCATCACTCGATCTGGATCATCACTCAATCTAGATCATCATCATTGGATCTAGATCATCACTCGATCTGGATCATCATCACTAGATCTGGATCATCACTCGATCTGGATTATCACTGTTGGATCATCATCATTGGATCATCATCATGGGTGCTATCTCATGATTCTTCTCATCACAAGAATTTCTACAGAGTTATCCCTTTTTCATGTTGGTTGTAGGTCTTCTTCAGCACTTATATCTAACCCTAAGTCAAAATGGCCCACCCAGCACTTACATTTGACCTCATCTCGTCATAAAGTCACACCAAACACTCACATCTGACCATGAGAGGAACACATCCACCATCATATCATAATGGCCCAGCCCTTACATCTAACCATGGGAGGGCCCAGCCTACCCCCATGTCAGAATGGCCCAGCCCTAACATCTGACCATGGGAGGGCCCAGCCTGTCCCCATGTCAGAATAGCTCTCGGTACCAGACTGAGGGTTCCTAGTAACTGACCAAGTTCCTCCATTATCCCATAGAATGGAATCAGCCCTTACATATAACCATGGGAGGGCCCATCCTGCCCCCATGTTAGAATGGAACAACCCTTACATCTGACCATGGAAGGAACCAATCCTCTCACCATGTCAGGATTGCTCTTAGTCCCAGACTGAGGGTTCCTAGTAACTGATGAGGTGCCTCCATTCTCCTAGAGAATGGCATCAGCCCTTATATATGATCAAGTGGGAACACATCCCTCAATCACATTAGAATGGACCTACACTTATATCTGATCATGTGAGACTACATCCCACAGTCATATTAGAATGGAAATCAGCGCCTATATCTAATCATGTGGGAACACATCGCACAGTCGCCTCAGAATGGATTATCATTCACATCTGACATGGAAGAAACCAATCCTCATACCATAATAGAATGTCTCATCCCTTACATCTGACCACGGAAGGAACTAATCCTCTCACCATGTGAGAATGGCTCACGGACTCATCACTTCCCCTTGGAAGGAACCTCGATCTGGAGAACACCAAGCTTCTCCATGAAGTACTCAAACTTCACTCTAGCCAATGGCTTCATCAACACATCAACTATCTGTTTGTCCATTGCAACATACTTGAGTTTCACTGCTCCTCTCTGCACCATATCCCTGATATAGTGATATTTGATCTCTATATTCTTCGACTTGTCATGGAACACCAGGTTCTCAAACAACTTCACACAACTCTAGTTGTCGTAATATATACAAGTAGCATCCAACTGGAGATCAAATAAATCAGACAATAGCTTCCTCATCCATACTACCTCACAACTAGCTAAACATGTTGTGACATACTCTACTTCAACTGTACTCAGTGCCACACAATACTGCTTCCTGCTAAACCGAGAGATCACACTTGATCCCATACTGAAGTAGCACCCTGAAGTGCTCTTCCTATCAATGGCACTGCCTGCCCAATCTGAATCCACATAACCCTCTAGGTTAATGTTATAATTCACCTTATACTTCATCCCATAATCAATTCTACCCTTCAGATACCTCAATGCATGCTTTGCAATCATCAGGTGAACATGTCTCAATGTGTTCAAAACAAAGCAAATATTTGGTCTCGTATTCGTTAGGTACATCAAGGAACAAATCATCTAACGATACATCATGCCATCGACTGTCTCTGATGAAGAAACACTCAGTAGCTTCAAGTTTTATTCCATAGGTGTGGTCATGGCCTTGCAGTCCATCATCCTGAACCTCTTCAAGATCTCTACTGCATACTTCCCTTGTCCCGGGGATATTCTTCCACACCTCCATGCCTAAAAAGTAGTGGATCATATCCAAGTCCTTCATCTCAAACTCGGTAGCAAGTCTCCTTCTTGCAACTTATGTCAAGAACAATTCATCGACATATAACAGGAGCATCAATGGTCTTCCACCTTCAACCTTGAGGAAAAGTTTGGAATCCTCTTTACTCTCAGTAAATCCTAGTGTCACCAGTAATCTATCCATCCTGTTGTACCATGTCGAACCTCGAGATCTTCTGTATTCACTCCCTCTGAATTGAAGCATCATACTCCCTCTGTCTTTTGTACTCTATGCACTCTTTTTATGAGAATCCTCGTGCTATGAATCTTTCCTTGTATCCCATGATGTTTCCATCTACTGCATGATGTAACTATGAAATTCCCTTCATGTATCAATACTACATCCTAGACATCATTCTTCTTGAACTGGTCTTCCCTTTCTTCTTGGTTACTTCTTCATGGCTAGAAGGTTCTACATCAATGATGTAATTGCATTCGTCATGTTATTCTACATATTGAACTATTGTCACTTGTTCTTCGGAACAAGTCTCATCCTTCTTTGCTTGTAGGCGATTTTACGTGATATTTCCTACAAGTCAAATGCATTAGTTGTATGGTTAGAAACATTTCATAAGGTATATTCATAATAAAAAATTATTTTGCATCAAGATATATGATTATGCAACTATTTTAGCCAATACAACATTCATCCATATCTCACGGAAACTTTTCTAGATGCCTTCCATCTCTACCAGGACAACATTGATATTGTGCACTAATCCAATATGTGAGCAAAGAGGTTTCATTCTAGATAAGTAGCAATGGAGAGTTGTATATCACCATGAGATACTTACCCATCAAATGTGTTTTAGTAGTATACTGTCATTAATACAAACATTATACCTTGCATAATACATCAACTGAATATAGACAAATGCATAACAAAACAATATCATGAAATGACAATTGAATACTTATCTTTATTTGTTTCATGGGTAGACTCCTTCTTGAGCCTTTAGCTTCATCATCTTCTTCATTCTTCAATAGTTTTCTCATAGTCATATTCTGATTTATGTTCTTCCCTTCAAATAGCTTGGTTAAGGAATCAAACATCTCTTTCAGTGTCTTTAGGGAAGACACTTGTGGTACAAGGTGATCCATTATTGAATCAACAATGTTCTTCTTGGCGTTGACCAAGTTATTCTTGTGTAAGGCTTTTAGCCTCATCTCCCTCTGGAACTGGAACCTCTCTACTTATGTAGGTGTCCAATTCATTTTCCTTAGAGAGATCATATACCTCCATGCTTGGAATTTTTAAACTTCAACAATCTTATCATCAAGCTGATGTGATAGATCACTTTGAAATGAGAACCTAAAATGAAAATAGAAAAAGATTAGATCTTACCAATTTGAGGTGTCTGTCCTAGTTCTAGAATTGGATGATCTAGGGTTTGACAAAGAAACCCTGATTTTCAAAACTTGGAATCTTTCAGATATAATTGTCTATAAAGATATAGCTCTTCAAGGTGAGATGTCCAATGTACTCATTTTCTAAAAACAGTGGAGGAAGCTCTTGGAACAGGAAGCCCTAGTTTTTCAATTTCTTCTACAGAAATTCCTGATACTATTTCTAAGATATATCTGAAATTAATGGTCCTATATGTATGAAAATTTGCACTGATGTATCCTCGCATGTCCCTGTTCCAACACCATAGGTTTCATCAGAATTGGTTTCACCAATTGGCACTTATGATCTTTTTCCCAAGGTGCCCTCTTTCAGAACTGTTCAGCATAGAGAAGCTGTATGGACTATCACGTGTCACTGTTTCATATTTTGGGTCAGAAACTTCTAAAAAAGAAACTAAACTCCGTGCCCTTTCTGGAACATCTTCATAAATTTCATTTGGACCTTTGTAGCCCGAGATATAGCAATTCTCCCCAGGTGTCCTATTTAGGGATGAATCTTGGAAGAGGCTAGAACCCTAACTTAAGGGGATCATATCTCCTAGAATATAGTGAATATGAGGCTTAAATTTCGACAAATTGAAAATAAAGATTTTATATTTGTCCTGTAAAAGTTTCAACTCCTGATCCTTCTCCAATCCTGAGATATAGCGAATGTACCAAAACTTATCCGTTTTAGTATTTTAGGGTTTTTCCAGCCTGGGGTCAAACTAGGGTTTGAATTTCCTGGAGTTTCACCCAACCAAAAATATCGAACCAGGTCTCTAAAATTTGATTTTGATGAGGAGATAAATCCTATGTCGAGCTCACTCAAAAATTCTTCTTCTACAAGAAGCCCTAATTTCCCGCACCAAAAACTGATAATGCTCGGAATCAAATTCCTCTTCGATAGAAAGATGTGCCCTTCAATGGAGAGTCATCCTAATATACTTTTGTTGATGGATTGTGGAGATAGACCCAAAAATTAAGAATATCTAGCTTATGTAGCTGCACAATGTATTCTTCTCAGGTTAGCTCTGATACCATGTTAGATTTTTATCATTCAAGCTAGCATTATATTAGGATCTTTAACTGAGAGAATAACAAGCACAGCAATCAAACACAAGAGACAATGAACACAATCTTTTTCCTTGGGGAAACCATAAATGGAGAAAACCCTGTAAATTCCTCAGAGATAGAATCAGCACCAAAAGTAAAACCTAAAAACATAAAGATGATCTCCTGACAGCAGTAGTCTCTCTCTCTAATCCCAGCTTCTTCTCTCTTGCTCATGCACCCCAGTGAGTGAGTGTCTGTGTGATAAATAGAGAGGCTCACTCTCTATTTATATTATTTCATTCACTTAATTTCCACTCCAACATTTTGGCCTCACTTAACAATTACTTACTAAAGCCGACATCTCTAGGAGAGTCTAGTAACCCTAGTACTCCACAACTTGTGGGGACATTTCCCCTCTGATCAACAAGGAGGGTTAACCTTAACACAATGGTGGGGACTATTGCCCCGAATTATAATAACTCATCTAGGGCCAAGTTCTCTAGGATATTCTAATAACCCTAGAGCCCCACAACTAAGGGGAATTTAATCCTTGAACAATAGGAGGGTTACCCACAATGACTTTACATGACTTGTTTACATTATTGAATCTCCCTATATGACTATTAGGGCATGGAATGACTCAAATACATTACAAAAACTTTCCAGAATAAACATCGGAGTACAATACATAAGATATTGTTGTAATATCACAGATCACATAAGGTTACCAATAATACATACTAAAACATACATATAAACAGAGACAAGAGACAAGAACAGATAGGATAGAACAGAATACTTTATTACAATGAGTTCATACAAAGCACAGAACTGAACTGAGTTCTTGTGTGGCTCAACAGCCTAATATATGCAAGTTACAAACAGTTACAAAATAACTACCTGTCGGTTCGGTGAACCGACATGACTGCTAGTTAGCCGACTTAATTAACTAGTTTAGTCGGCCGACCGACTTAGTCGGTTGATCGACTAGTTGGTCCATTGACTTAGTCTACTAATCGACTAAGTCGTTCTTTGTTCAAGTCGACTTATGTCGACTTGCTCCTTCTACATATCCCCCACGAACAAAACGTTTCTTCATCCCAAAGAAACAGGGAGGTACAAAAATTGTTAGTGTTGGTCGGACCCTGCAAAACTGCTACTGAGGTGGACTGTGTAGGCGAATAGTTGGTCTTCTCTGGACGCATACTTCGACTATTGCTAGTGCAGTGATGGAAAGCTGATGCTGGAAGTCTGTCCATGTCTGCAAGGCTTTCTGAATGTCGATTGTTAGAGTCGTTAGACTTGATAATACCAACATCTTTTCTGCCATGGGCCTCTCTGTAATATTCTCCATGTTGGGACCCATCAGTTGGTTCTGTTCTTCGAAAGCATCAAGGAGTATTTTCATCTACGGGAAGATGTTGTCGACCTTCTCTAAGTTTGGAAGGTCTTGCTGAACCCACTGATGAGCCTCTCGTTCTAGCTTCTGCAGTTTGTTGGTTTCCATCACAATCTGCTCTTCAATGGTCTGCCTCATTTCTGCCTCCGTCGACTTACATCCCTCCAAGGCCTGAATACCTTGTCTTGTCTGCCTGGTCTGATGATAGACTTGCCTGGTCTGATGATAGACTTGTCCCAGCAACAGAACCAATGTTGTAATCTCACATATCACATAAGGTTACCAATAATACATACTAAAACATACATATAAACACAGACAAGAGATAAGAACAGATAGGATAGAACAGAATACTTTATTACAATGAGTTCATACAAAGCACAGAACTAAACTGAGTTCTTGTGTGGCTCAACAGCCTAATATATACAAGTTACAAACAGTTACAAAATAACTACTTGTCGGTTCGGTGAACTGACACAACTGCTAGTTAGCTGACTTAATTAACTAGTTTAGTCAGCCGACCGACTTAGTCGGCTGATCGACTAGTCGGTCCATTGACTTAGTCGACTGATCGACTAAGTCGGTCTTTGTTCAAGTCGACTTATGTCGACTTGCTCCTTCTACAGATATACAAGTGAATACATTCTAAAGTTACAAATACATCAACAAAAAGACCATTGATCTACATAACCAGAAGATGCTATAAACATCATGGACAACAAAACTCAAAACCATATTGAAAATGCCGAAACACAATAAAAAGTTAGATAATATACATATATACAAGGTACCATATATAAATTACTTAAGCATAGTACCTCTTTAGGTACAACCCATTGCGAGGTTTACTGAAGGTATCCCATCGTAGTCTACAAGCTCGTAAGCCCCTTTCTTTAAGACTGTACTGACGACAAAGGGACTGTACCACATGGATTGGAACTTTCCTTTCCATGTTTTATCATGCCTTTGATCATAAGTCAGGACTAGGTCACCTACATTGAAATCATGAGGCTGAATAGACTTATCATATTGTGCCTTGACGCATTTTTTTTGTGCCTCATTAGCCAATGCAACATCTCTTCTACTTTCATCGAGGTTGGTCAAGTACAAAATTCTCTCTTCCTCGGTGGAAGTGTTCGGAGAAGCTCTACTGCAAGTTTAAGCGATGGAATTTGACACTTGATAAGAAGGAAAACTTCTAGTCCATAGACCAACTTAAAGGGTGTGAAACTAGTTATTGTTTTCAAAAAAGTCCTATAAGCCCAAAGTGCAGAGAAGAGAATCAAGTTCTAGTTGGATTTGTGATCTCCAACCATCCTACGCAGCATAGTTTTAAAAACCTTGTTAATGGCCTCGACCTGACCCTTATCCTACGGGTAAGACAGAGTTGATTTTTCATGGTGAAAACCCATATTAGTAGTCTTCTCATCCATCATCTAATTGTGGAAATGAGATTCGTGGTCAGTGACTATGGCTTGCAAGACTCCAAACCTAGCTATCACATGGTTAAATAAAAAGAGGGTAGAAGTCTTACCATCCTCTGCATATGTAGGCATTTCCTCATCCCATTTTGTAAAGTAGTCAGCGGTTATGATGATGTAGCCATTCCCACCCGCTGAAGTAGGATTACAATGCATAAAATCAATACCCCATTTGGAAAAAGGGCCAACAGCAATGATGAGGTGTAAAGGAGCAGGGTGGGTGCACTTTTTAGGATAAAAATGTTGACAGGGTGGGAATTTTTTAATGGCTTCAAAACAATCTTTGAAGATCGAAGGCCAGAAATACCCAGCGCAGAAGATTTTCTGGGTTGGAGCCATCCAAGAAAGATGACTATCACATGGTCCAAATTGGCAGTCATTCAATACTTGTTCAGCCTCTTCATGTGTAAGACACCATCAAAGGATAGAGTCAATACCACGTCGATACAACGTATCATTTAAAATGAGATAGTACTTTGTGTGGTGATGGATACAATGATGATCATCGCAGGATATATCAGGCTGAAATCCCTGAGTCTAGAGATAAATGATCAAATGTCCATACCATGGATCAATTGTTCTTACCAAGAAAAAAAATTCATCCAGAAATGAATCGTTGGGCTCAGCTTCCATCAAAGCATAGGGAAGGTCACACATCAACTCCGTGAAAACCAAGGATTTCTTTGAAGTAGCCTTGGTGAACTCAAGATCAAATTCCTGTAAGATAAAAATCCAATGGGAATAATTCCCCCCTAGTACCTAATGAGCCAGAATGTAGTACATGGGGTTTTGATCCCCAAGCACGGCTGTAGTACGAAGTAGAATGTAATGACAAAAATTTTGTGCAACAATGACCGTAGCCAGTGCTAACTTCTCCACATGTGAGTAACAGGTTTTAGAGTCAATGAGACTCTTACTTAGGTAGTATAGCATGTTTTCTTGTCTGTTGGGATCTTCCCACACTAGAACCATTCCAATGGTTGTAGTGGAGGAACAAACATATAATAGAAAGTATTTTGAATAATCTGGGGGGTACAACACCGGTGAATGGGTCAGAGCATGTTTCATATTATCAAAATCTCTTTGGGATTGGTCATCCCAGAATAGCAGAGTGTCCTTCTTAAGGAGACACATATAACCATGTGTTTTCTCTACGAAGTTGCATACAAAACGACGAAGAAATTTTTCCTTCCCCTGTAAACTTTGGAGCTCGGTGATATTTGTCGTGGTGGGTAAGGCCAGAATAGTAGCAATTTTCAAAGGATAAATCCAGATGCCATATTTCCAAACCACAAAGCCATGAATACATCCAGTCTCAACACAAAATACACATTTGTGTGGATTAAGCCAAATATTATACTGATGACACCTAAGGACAATTCCTCGAAGGTGTCCTGGATGGTCCTCCTGTTGTTGTGAATGAGCAGGGAGGTTGTCAAGGTATGGCTCCAAGATGTGCTTGATATCATGGAAATCATAGGACATGGTGCCTTGGAATGTATCTTCATCTTTTTTTAGACCAAATGCTAAGTTCCAATATGTGAAGGTTCCCCACGGGAAAGTGAATGTTGTTTTATGTTGATCGACAGGTAGATTCTCTATCTGATTGTAGCTGGAAAATCCATCCATGAAAGAAAATATGACGCTCTCGGCACAGTAATCCATGATTTGAACAATGTGTGGAGTAGGGAAATTGTCCTTAGGACAAGACTTATTTAAATCTCTAAAATCGATGCAAACCCTAATGGTACCCTACTTCTTCGCCATAGAGACAATATTAGACACTCATTCCATTAGGGGTACAAGATAAATAAATCCCACCTTCAGAAGTTTCTCCACTTTGGCTTTAATAGCCGTAGGCTTCCTAGGCTGGACTTGACGCAATTTTTGTCACACAAGTTTTGCTATGGGATAGGTTATAATCTCATTCATAATAATGGATGGATCAATCCCAGGAATTTCCTCATACGTCCAAGAAAAAATATCATGAAATTATTTGAATAATGCTCTATAACTTTTAGCTTCTTCTGTCAAGCAGTTCTAGCCTATATGAACATTCTCAATAGTTCCCAGCTTAAATTATATATCAATAGGGGTTGTCTGAGTGATGATGCAAAGGTTACCTTTGGAATCAATATTTTTCAACAATACAGGTGTTTGAGGATTAGTGACAATATCAGTGCTAATAAGAGATACAATATCAGAGTCTAACAAACTAGCATTGGGAAGAAAAGATGATCAATGATGATGATCTTCCCATATGGGTTCATCCGCACTTATGATCTCCATGATGGACTCATACGATGGAAAATGTGTGAGATAGTCTAGAGTGGGGAGAAAGGGTTCTAGATAGTAGGGAAAGTGGTAAGGATCTAAATCCACTATATGAAGATTATCTGACTAGACATCGAAAGTAGATTGAACAACATCATAAAGTGCTTCATAAGGGTCTAAAGAGGATGACTTAACAAATTATTTTCCTTTAAGACTGGAGCCAGTTGTGGAAATCATGTTCACAGTATCCACTTACATACTAGGAGGGGTTGAGGGAAACACTCCCATAAGGGTTGGATCCTTCAGCATACCTACCCCAATCGACTGGTAAGGAGGAGGGGACTGAACTAGCATAGGGATTTTATTTGCAGTGGGGGTAGAAACATCTGGTGAACAAAAATCTATTTTGTCGATGGTCACTATATTTCCCAAATGAGGGAATTGGATAATTTGAAATCCTGTCGAAGCAACAACCTTCATAGCATAAAACTAGTTTCTCCCCAATAGAATGCTATAATCCAATGGGGTATCAACCACTTCCACTTGAATCGAAACATCCTTTCCCCCAATCTCGACTGAAAGGGCTGGTAACATACCATGAGGTTGGAAACCTCATCCATCAAAAGTTTTTAATGTTGTTGGTGACTTCCTAAGCTCGGGAGAACCGATGGCTCTCCAACAAGTCACAGACAGCACTGAGGTGGAAGCTCCCTCATCCAAAACAATCTGATGGACCTTTCTCCCAACTACTCTCATCATTATTTGAAATGCGAGTTGGTGGGGTAACCTAGACTTATAGTTATCTACATTTAAATGAATTAGGTTGGTGTTATATGGGTCTAACGCCCCTAATGTTGTTAAGAGGTTTTTGCATTGTGTGGGGCAACTTTAGAGCACCTCCAGGGTGGACATCGCACAAGGTGGTTGAGCCAAGTCTTCAACAATGTTGTAGAACTGGGAAGCTCGGGAATTTGGATTAAAGATAGCCTTCCTGAGGGTATTCTCGGGTGGGTGCAAAATCAATTCAAGATTAAGTTTTTCTATGGTAATAGGTCTATTAGACGAAGATGGAGAAGAACTAGTGGGAGGAGTTTTCTCATGAGAAGGATTGTCATCCTTCTTCTCTATCGACTTGTCTTGTGTTCAAGTACGAGTAGTCAAATTAATGGTTTTTGAGGACATCATTTTGATTTCTTCTGTATAATTAGGGGTCACTTGATTAGACATGTGATCTATCAATTGTTGTTGATATGGGAAGGGCATGGTAAGCACTGCTAGTGTAGGGTTACTCTTCAAACATTTACTAATCTCCTCACAACGAGGGCACTCCTTTGTGAAGTGATCACCACCACAAAATAGATAGGGGTACTTGGCCTTTCTCTTTCCTTTATTATCATTCTCATGGGTCATAGCCTTGGGATTCTCCTGTTAGTTTCTAGGTTTTTTATTTTTCTCTTTACATTTCTTCTTGTTACCGAGTGTTTGCATCCCTTTGAATAGAATTCACCTCAGTGGAAACCGTAGGAGTAGAAGGAGAAGTAGTAGAAGTATTCTATTGCTTGGGAGACTTGGTGACTGATGAGGGATGGATTGAACCGAAAACCTCATCAAGAAGATTTTATGTGGGTGTCTTGGCAGGATCTGTGTTGGGACAAGGATATTAAGGGATTAGGTCATAAAGAGTTCTGGATTGGGACTATACCAAGTCCAAATACTGAGCGTGACTAATAGCCTTCTCCTTAGTAACAACACCACCCATAGCCACATCTCATTCAATGGGAGGAAACAAGCATTTTGTGAACCAATCAGCTAATAGCTGGTCTAGGATGGGAGCTTTAATTAGTCATCTCTGCCTCCTCCACTCATGAATATGGTCTGATATATGTGTGGAATTATTTTGACGAAGCAAGGTTAAAAGGTTCATACCCATTTCATAATGAATGGGTAGCGGAAAATGCATGAGAAAAACAGTTTCCAATGAGCTAAAGTCCACAAACGAATGTTGTGGAAGTTCAATGTACCACTTTGCAGCCATATCGGTCAAATTTCAATGAAAGAGTCTCAAATGAATAGAGTCATCCATCAAAGAGTTGGAAGAGCACCACAGGTGGAATGTCATGACATGATTTTTGGGATCATCTCATTGCTTCCCATCAAACTTTGAAATGTCCGATGGTAACTAGACTGGAATAGCAAGCCATGAAGGGTTATGCTGAATGGGATCATTAATCAACTTGGATTGATCACACAAGTCCAAAGTTTCCAAGAAAGGAAGTTTTCGATTAGGTTCGACATACCGGTAGTATTGATAAGGCATATGCATACCAGTAGGAACATAAGTTGACTAATACATTAGTTGTTGGGTTGGTCGATAGGAAGATGATCCTCCTGAAGATCCTCTAGAAGGGGGTGGAACTCTAGGGGGAGGGCCACCTAGAGGTGGTGGGCCTCTAGGACCTCTAGGTGGTCATCCTCTGGGTGGTGGTCCTCCATAAGGTGGACCTACACCAGGTGGTCCTCCATGAGGTGGGCCTCCATGAGGTGGGCATCCACCAAGTGGGCCTCCAAAGGGTGGGCCACCATAAGGTGAACCTACAGAACCTCTACTAGTAATAAAATATATTCCTCCAATTGCTGGCATGTAGGACCAATTAGGTTTCCCCCATGGCGTAAACATGTTTCTAGGGTAAGGGATTCTAGGATGCGTAGCCCCTGTAGATGTAGGCTAGTAATTCATATTTCCTACATGTGGTTGATTTCCTAGGTGAGCATAGCCCCAAGAAGGTTGGTTGACTGTAGGTTGTGCCCTTGAGGGTTGACCTAAACTTGATGGAGGGCTTACAATATTGGTGTTGGTGGGAGGAACAACCACTATTGGTTGTCCTACAGCAGGGGTTTGTCGGACACTAGGAGTAACTCCACTAACTACAAACATAACTTGAGCTGGGGATTTCCCCCCAGTGTTGGAAGATACAGATACCACTTGAGCTGAGGATTCCCCCCCAACTATAAAGGGTATGGGAGGATTAGAAATAGACCCACGATTCAAAACTGTAGGAGTAGAATTGGAGGTTTGACCTGAATTATGAGTAGTCACACCACGAGCCAGTGATACATTAGGAGCATCCAAAGATGAGGAAAGTGAATTACATCCATAAGGAAAAGGCTCCAAAACACAGGGTAAAAGAGCAGACATAGGTTCTTTATGTGGAACACGTGTAGAAATTATTTTTTCATGGTTATCATGAGTGTTTTGTAAATGGTCAAATTATGGCTGAAACCTTCTATACAGTTCTTCACATGATTGAACACCTATGGGAGGATCTACAAAAGAAGATTTGGTAACCCCAAATTTAGAAAGGTCTTGACCCATATAAATTTTCCAAAAAGGAGCATTATAGTCATATTCTGTCTCAAAAGGACTATTAGAATGACCTTCCATTGGAAAATGAAATGCATTTTCAGCCGCAGGAGGCTCTTCGACCAAGGGATTAGTGTAAGTGGTGAATTGTTCTCCACCTTCCACAACTGGGCTTCCTTCCACATGGGAGTCAATTGCAACACCTTGATCTATGGCTTCCATTGGGCTCTCCCCTGTGACAGGAGGAAATTTTGGTGGTAAGCCCTAGTTTCTTCTGGATCGTCTCAACTGAAACTCAGCCAGATTGTAAGGTCACTAAAACCTAACCTACGGTTTCAAAACTAGAAAAAACACACAAAACTCTCCTACACAAATCTAAAGGCTACAAGAAAACTTAAGTTACAAGAGGGGCTGATACAAGCCGGTTCCTCACTAGGATTATCACATCTTTGCAGCTCTCTATATACCGCAGGGTCCAATAGTAAATCAGGACAAGGAGGATTGGGACCGTCCCTTGCCTGAATACCCTATTACCTCAACGATACGTGTGTAGTAGACTCCCCGAGTGTTGTCACCAGATTTGTTTCTAGGAAAAATGCACCCCTTGCGGACAAGATTTGTTCCTCTAGTCTGAATGGTTCAGATCTAGAACAAATGAGTTATAGCAAAGATGGAAGACTTCCCCTAGAAGTTGCAGAGATATGGAATGAGTCTTTCAATAGAGTTATGTAGTTCTTTCCTATGGTGATGGATCTACATGGATATACCTGCACTATCACATCAAACAAGAAAACAAGATCGAAGGCACTAGAATATAATCCACAATTCTATGTCAGTGACTAACGAATCCAACACTAAAATGCATGATTACAACATAACATATTTTATGGGAAAGGAACCAACTTTACATTAAAAATGAAGAAGAAATATTACAACCATAGCCTTAGTTTTGTGATTCTCCTTCACATAGCAATGCATTTTCCTCAAAATCTCCAACTTGCTCCTTCTATGCTCACCCTAGATTTGGCCAGAACCTCAATGCAACAACATAACGTTTCTCTCTCTCAACCATGGGAATGAGCCAGGTTTTATAGGCCTTGAGAGGATAGGGATGGTTGAGTAAATGGTGGGTGAGGTGGAAGGGATATCCCAAAAGGATGGATCTCGAGTCCAAGTGGTCCTTAGGAGTAGGGATGAGGGTTCCATGAAGTCTTCCTTCGAGAAGCTTCATGGAATCTCCTCTATTTTGCTTTTTACCTCGGGCATCGCTTCTCTTCCACTATGACAGAGCGGTGGCAGGGTGGAATCGCTCCTTGAACAAGAGGAAAAAGAAGTGGCACCACTTATTGTCAAGATATAGGGGGGAATTACTGAATAAGGTAACGCCTCTTTCCTTAAGGGAAGGTGGTGCTGGACTTTTATATGTAAAACTAAAGTCTAGGCTAATATTTCACTTCACAAATTTGGGATTTCAAGGAAATTTATTATGTTTGGGACCTCAACACATGATGGTGATGATATTTTTGTGTAACAATAGCAGAGAAAATGGCCAAGGCTACCGACAAGAAGAAACTACAATAGTAGGTTGCAAAACTGTGAACATAACAACAAAAGAGAAGTTACGAGGTTACAAAGTTACGAGCAAAGGATTAAAACTTTACAGGTATCATTCAACCTGTATATGAGAAAGTGTGACAGGTTTTGGGGTCAGTAGGACTTACAACTTCAAAACACCTCAGTTCTAAACTTATGGAAATTTTGAAGAAGACAAAAGCAGAAGTGGGATAGGAGACTAAACAAGTAGTGAAATGTTCCAATATTTTAAAAGAAAGGTTGCAATCACAAAAATTTTAGACTAATGTGGCTTGGGACAAGTCATAGGTGAGTGTTGGGGACCTGTTGGCCATAGGAAAAGTTAGATATAATTCTTCCATAATTATGTTAAGGAAAATAAAGATTATGGTCGCAAGACAAACAAGAGTTGTGATGGAAGGAGATGCGATGGAAGGAGCTATGACGAGAGAAACTGCGATGGAAAGAACCACAATAGAAGAAGAATAAAGAAGTCGAAAAGAAGAGTTCAACTAATTTTGGAAAGAGTTAGTTAGACTAAAATATTTATTTTAGTAATAAAGCTTGATTATATTTTTGGGCTGAAAGTGCTTATTTTTGTATGTAACTGAACTTATTCAAATACAAAGATAGTCTATCAATTAACTATTGTGATTTAGTTGATAGTTGGATCAATATTTGTAATATCTTATAAAATCATGAATCCAAGATTTGTGCAGGTTGATCAATGATAGCCAATCGAAGAGAGGATTAGGGTTGATCCATGTTGTGTGTGGATCAACGATTTAGAGAAGAATAGAAGAAATACATAGGACAAAACCAAAGAGCATGAGATGATAGAAATATCTAGGAATTGTAAAGAATATCAAAATAAGAGTCTGCAAGCTAAGTGCACAGACAAAAGGTGCTAACCTAATTCTCATGCAATATGAAGAGCACCTTTATGGTTTTTCCCAGATGGGTTTCCACATTACATCTTGTCTCTGTGTGTTTAATGTTGGTTTTTTGTCGAACGCCTAATTGACATAGATGATCTTATTTGAATTTTCCACACATGTTTAATGGTGAATGAACTTATATTTGTGTTGCATCTTGAATAAGTGTTAATGCTTAATGACTAATGTTTTTATTTCTATCAACATATCAATGCATAGTTATCATGAATGAATAGATAAGAACAAAGTTTTACTTCTAGTTTTGGTGAAGTGAATTGATCTTGATGTACATAAGAAATACCCAACATAACTAAAGAAACCTAGTTCTTGTAGTTCCCAATAGATATCTCGGATGAGACTTCATATGTGTCTCAGATGTTTCCAACATAGTCTAGCTCTGTATGGCCGATATCTTGGGTTTTGTTAATGAATGAGGAATACAAACCTGAGCTGACTAAAAGTACACCGACAGTTCTTCTTGAAGAAAAACCAAATGATCTCATAAATCTCCCATATATGGATGGTTTTGGTGAAGCTTTGTGTTATGTTCACTTGTCTTCTTCCTTTCTGTTATGACTAGTGGAACAACTAGGTTCTCTTCTTAATGGTTTATTTTTATTGAGTATATCCTCATCTACTTATTTGGGACAAAATCGATTGCTATAACGAAAATAATATTTGAAGGACATTTCATTAGGCATCTCTTCCCTCAAAGAGGGATAATCTTGATAATGTTGCAACATCATTTTTCTTGCTACCAACTTCCTTGCTAAATCTTCTTTTGATCTATATTTTGTTGGATCGACCCATTAGTATTCATTGTACAATTGGTTAAACATTATCCATCATCATCATCTCTTGGTAATCCCCCATTGATATATATGACCTATTCTTCATCATACTACTAAAAGCCTTCATCAACAACTACTAGTACTAGTCTCATAACTACAAACTTGAAATTGTGTTCTGCAACATTCCTTCAACTAAGATTTTATGGAGCTTGGTATTAATTCTCATAGGTGTATAATTCCTTTCTTTGATGCCATTGTAAAGTACTGAAATAAAATTTTAGGAACACCATATTGGAGACAAGAAAAAAACAAGACTAGTTTTACCCAATTAGGTTCAAACACCTAGGAACTTTTCTAACCTCTCTCTCAAACAAAACGGGGATATACTAAATTTAAATGGATAGTAGCATGCACCTATAATTCTAAAAAACTCTATTCAGATGATTTCATAGTTAATACATACTACGGTGGGCACATTTTCTGGGTACGTCACGCCCGTAATGGTCCTAAGACCACATAGTTTTAGTTCCCAATACTTCTATAGAAACCCAATAGCTCCTATAGTTTCATCCGATGTAAATATACTCTATTACATTCATAAATGTAGTTAGGACACTTGGTTTAGATTTTGGGATGTTATTTTGTGGTTTGACAAATTGGGACTGTGCAGTAAGGTGATTTCCAACTCAAAATTAAACATGGATAAGGGTCATGAATCTATGATTTATGAAGTGGAACGTGTTAATCATGGCCTTAGCTAACCGTATAAGCTTACACAATCAAATTAGGACACTTGGAAGTCATTTAATTGCAACAATACATGAAACTGGCTAGAATTGGTATGACAATGAGCATAGGATGAAACTATCTAGAAGCTTTTCTTTGTTTTCTAGCTTTTCCTGCTTTTTCTACTTTTGAGCTGCCTTATCTTCTTTTTATGTTTTATCCTATTTTTTCACGATTTTACTACCTTAGTATACTTTTTTGCTTTTCACTGTTTTTTGCCTTTCTTCCACTAACCTATGTTTCCTTGCTTTATCCAATTTCCTTCTTTTTATGGACCTCTAGCTTTGGTTGCTTCCTTCTAAATTCCTTATTTTTTAAAGCTTTCTAATGATCAATATTTATCCCTTATGTTCCCTCTTGGCCACATAGTCATCAATACTTAAATCCAAAAATTAATTTATTCATGAAAATAAAATTAACTATAAACCATCTCAAACATTAGAGTTATTAAATTTCCTAGCTAAATAATGCCTTGCCCAAAACTAATCCAATGCAATTAAGGAATTTTCCTCCTAAACCCATAGGATTGGATGGGTTAATAGGATGATCAATATGTCACCAAAATGGGGATATTACATCTTCTCGTCTATAGAAACCTACAATTCCAATAGAAATGAACCTCTTTATTTCCTATAGACCTAGTATTTAATATGGCATCATAATCATATAGGGTTAGGGTTAAGATTTTTGCATGCCTTAACCCCCAATGAATGTTAGTTTTTAAACCATCTAGAAATTCCACATTCTGATATCCACCTGTGTGATTGATGACATGGAATGCATTTTATACCCTTTGCAGAAGGCATAACATGTGTATAAACTCCAATTGAGGTGATTTTTGCATCATTGAAAATATATTAATATTTGAAACACATTCAAGAGGTTGGAAACTATGTTTGAAAATTTTTAACACAAAATATCACTCTATAAAGCTTTAAATGGACTCCAAAATGTTCTAAACCCTAAATCACCAAAGTGGAACTTGCCCATAAAATGGGCCCTACAAGCCAATAAGTTTAATTTGTCCACCAAGAAATTACCCAAATAAATTAAAAATTATAAAATGATCAATTTCAAATTTGTAATTTATCTTGAGGGTATGTCAAAATGTGACATTCCTCAAGAGTTATGTTGGACTACAATGTTCCACAAATATTATATACAAAATTTCCCAAATTTATACATAATGGTATAATATGACACTAGATAATGGTCACTTAATTTCAACTTGCAATTCATGTTAAGGCATTAAAAGGTAGATAATAGAGTTGAATTTGATGTTATATGGCATTGTGATATTTGAAGACAAAAAAAAATTGACATCAACCATGTCACATTGTGAAATTTCAAAACAATAATGTTATTAAGTGCATTATTATGTTACATTATAACATTTGAAATACAAAACACTATGTTTGACTTTAATACTATGTTACAATGTTACATTTTAAAAGTAACATGTTTGAGATTTACAATACATTTGACTTTAATACTATGTTACATCATGACATTTTAAAAATAGTAAATTTAAAATATACAAAACATTATGTTTGACTTTAATATTATGTTACATTTAAAAAAAAAATAGCATGTTTTCTGATTTACAATATATTTGATTTTAATAATATGTTACATCGTATCATTTAAAAAATAATAAATTTAAAAATTAGGTTTGAAATCTGATTTGCAATATGTTAGACTTTAATAATATGTTACATCGTGAAATTTTAAAAATAATAAATTTTAAAAATTAAGTTTGAAATTACTTTAAACGTAATGTTAAGAATTATTTTATCTTTTGAAATAAACCATATAAATATAAATAACATAGTGTAAATCAAAATGTGAAATATTAATAAAGTATCATATAATACGATTTAAAAAACAATTTTATTTATTTTTAAAATAATAATGAATAGATAAATTAATAAAAATATACATATTCAATTTGATGCAAACACATATTTCGTAGTATTAAGAAGATTGACAATTCAATATTAAACTAAAATAATTAAATTAAATTTTATATAAATGATAATGTCGAGGCAATCTCGTCCTTTATCATTATTTTATATTTTAACAAATATACTTATTTATATTAATCATGGTTTTCTTTATGTTTTACGCTCGTCGTAATGTACATATGTTTCTCTTACCTCACTAACATAAAACGCCAACTACGTTTCCCTTACCTCGATTAACATAAATGTCAGCATTAAAGACGTCGTCGATATAGATGGCCTCTTCTTCATCATACCACAAAAATCCTTCATCAACAACTAATAGTACTACTCTCACTGCAAACTTGAAATTGTGTTCTGCAACATTCCTTCAACTAAGATTTTATGGAGCTTGGTATTACTGTTCACAAGGGTATAATTCCATGCTTTGATACCATTGCAAAGTACCAAAATAGAAGTTTAGGAACACTATATTGGAGACAAGAAAAAAATAAGACTAGTTTTACCCAATTAGATTCAAACACCTAGGAACTTTTCTAAACTCCCTCTCAAACAACACGGGGATATAATAAATTAAAATGGATAGTAGCATGCACCTATAATTCTAAAAAACTCTATTCAGATGATTTCATAGTTAATACATACTACGGTGGGCACATTTTCTGGGTACGCCATGCCCAGAATGGTCCTAAGACCACGTAGTTTCAGTTCCCAATACTTCTATAGAAACCCAACAGCTCCTAGAGCTTCATCAGATGTAAATAGACTCTATTGCATTTATAAATGTAGTTAGGGACACTTGGTTTAGATTTTGGGATGTTATTTTGTGGTTTGGATGGATTTGGGAAAAGTTTGACAAATTGGGACTCCGCAGTAAGGTGATTTCCAACTCAAAATTAAACATGGATAAGGGTCATCAATCTATGATTTATGAATTGGAATGTGTTAAGCATGTCCTTAGGTGACTGCATAAGATTACACAATCAAATTTGGACACTTGGAAGTCATTTAATTACAACAATACATGAAACTAGCTAGAATCGGTATGACAATGAGCATAGGATGAAACTATCTAGAAGCTTTTCTTTGCTTTCTGACTTTTCCTGCTTTACTGCTTTTGACTTGCCTTATCTTCTTTTTATGATTTATCCTATCTTTTCACAATTTTACTACCTTAGTATACTTTTCCACTACTTTTTTTATTTTCATTGTTTTCTTCCTTTCTTCCACTAACCTGTGTTTCCAACCACTTATACTATGAAACAAGAAATTTATACTAAGAACGAGAACTCTAGCCATAAAAATGATGATTTTTGCATAAATAACACCAAAAACACCCCCCAAATAGAAAAGTGTTGATACCAGTATACATGTTTTTTTTTTCGGGGTAAAAAATAGTGCCATGGCGTAAACATGTCACACTGTTGTTTACAAAAACTTTGAAATCAAACCCTAAATTGGAAAATAACTTTTTCTTTAAGAGATAAATTACAAATTTTTTGAAACTTGCATATTAAACAAAAACAAATATTTCATAAATAATTTCACCACTCTAACCATTTAAAATCAAACAAACTATGTTGTGATTCATAAT
>LPNX010299536.1:159963-173588 GCA_001517045.1 Pseudotsuga menziesii
GACTTTATAAGGAATAATGCAAATGACCTACGTCTATTGTGTCAAAAGATAAGCATAACTTTAATTTCACCTATAAAAATGCCATCAATATATATGACTATAATCACTACACCCGAGTGTGTCTCTGGACATAAATAATGTTGTAAGAAGACCTTATGTTGGATGTTATATAAATTCTTTGAGAGTTTGATTCAATTTATTCAATTTTCATCCAAATGTTTCTTCCTTGGAGCTTGAAATCTACATGGCAAATATATCTAAACAGTGATGTACAATCAATTTATGTCTTCAGTAATATTTTAAATTCATTATACAAGTGTGTAAAGTTATTGTTTTAGTAGGATTCCACCCAAATCATGCAATTTCTATATTAATTTTTTCTAATATGTATACTAGCACAACCACAAGTAAAGTGGTCGATGAATATGGATAGACACAACCAACCACTTAGTTTTGTGATGATAGTTGGCTATTAAAAAAATGATAAAATTTAGAATTTTATATCCATTATTCATACAAAATTGTTAGAGTTAATATAAGAACAAAACAAATACTATTTAATAAATAAATAAATAAACAAAAAATGATATGAAAAAACAAAAACAAAAAATTGCAAAATTGAAGGATATAATTAACATAGTTGAAGACTAAGAAAATGTATTCAATATGATAACGAGGATGTAGCAACTAAACAAATGTGATGAAGAGATCAAGTGAATCACTTTATATTATATTAATATTAAAATGTTTCAAAAACTAAGAAGATTAAAATAGAATTAAAATATCTAAATTAAATTATGAGAAATATGCTACTTATATTATATAACTCCATATCAGATTAAATAAATTCCACTTATATAACTCCAACTAGATTAAATAAATTCCACTTATATAACTCCAACCAGATTAAATAAATTCATATTTTAGAATCTCAATTATATAATGCACACCTAAAATACTATACACCGAACTTCCTTAAGAAGTGTGATGGCAATCCTTTAACCCAAATGCAAAATGCAACATCATCCATTTAATTCCAACCTACCGTGGAGTTAATTCATCCCATTTCAGAATAATCTAGAGATAAATAATCTTGGGCTAAGTAAATCACCTTTATTCTAGGTTAAAATAAAAAACTGGAAGGGAGGAGGAGGGGGCGGAGAGAGGGAACTTGGTCCAACATGTTTTTTGCGACATCACATTGATCGATGTACACAACTCCTCCATAGTTCATTTCAGGAATTGAATTTCCAAGGATGGCAGCTTACTTCTCTGCTTCTCTCTACTATATTGCAATTCTAATCTTAATGGCGGATGTCCACATGGAAAACGACCAATATGAGTCTGCTCTTTGCTTGGGACATCATTTGAACTGAATTTTCTCTATATGAGTTGAACCAATTTGAGGCTGAGAGAAATTGAAAAATTAAAAGTTGTTAACAAGATGGTACGACTCCCTGAACATGAATAGTAGTTTTATCGTTTTACAAAGAAGGAAGTTGAATCAGATAAGAAAATTCTCTAAAGGAAATCAACGGTAATAGCATAATGGAGGTAGTGAGAGGGAAGCACTGTAGCAGTTCCAGTGGTCTTCCTCATTATTGTGTTTCAGTTTCGTTGGGATATTAATGCTGGTCGTGGCTTCTTATCTCAATTTTGTTGTTCTTCACCACTAGTGACTTTGGGTTTGGTGCATAGTCCTTGCCTCGAAGTTGAGTCCTTGAAATATGAATTTTCTCTATGTGCCTTCGTCCAAGCGTTACGCCCTCACACCAGTGGACATTTTTCTTATTTCGTGGTTCTTTTAAGGAGAACTTTTCACACCAATATATTTCACAGCTGCAACAACTCCATATGCCGTGATCAAGAAACCAACAACATTGTGTGGAAAAGGCATACGGAAGGCACATAATTTGTATATACACAGTATTATTATAGTACATTATTCATAATTTTCTTATAACCATATTTCACAACTTCAACAACTCCATATCCTGTATGTTGTGATCAAGAAACCAACCACAACACTAGAAATTTAATCTCACAAGGACACTCTCAACCTCAAACGCATGCTTTTAGAGAGGGAGTGCGTATAGTGTTTAAGTTTCAGCATCATAATTAGATATATGTAAGGATTGGGAGTGAGTTTAGAGGTAAAAATAAATAAATAAACTCTAAAGTAGGAGGAGGGGGCTGAGGTAGGGAGCGAGCTTCACTCCTTTGGTAGCCAAAGAGCTGCCTCTCAATGGTGGCACGATTCTCAAATGCTGCCACCATTGAGAAAAGGATCCTTAGCTACCAAGATACAAGAGCTCCGCTCCCTCTCCCTTCTACCCTGAGCACTGTAACCTTCACCAAGTTCAGGGACACTCTCAACCTCAAATGCACGCTTCAAAGAGGGAATGCGTATAGTGTTTAAGTTTCACCATCATAATTAGATATAATATATGTAAGATTGGGAGTTAGTTTAGAGGTTAAAATTAAAAAAACTCTAAAGGAGGAGGGAGCTCCGCTCCCTCTCCCTTGCTCCCTCCTACCCTGAGCACTGTAACCTTCACCAAGTCCAAGGACACTCTCAACCTCAAACGCACGCTTCAGAGAGAGAGTGTGTGTATAGTGTTTAAGATTCACCATCATAATTATATATATGTAAGATTGGAAAAGATTGGGAGTGAGTTTAGAGGTTAAAATAAAAAACTGTAAAGGAGGAGGAGGGGGCGGAGGCGGAGGCGGAGGCGGAGGGAGAGAGTGAAGCTCTGCTTAGTTGGAAGCCAAAGAGCCACCTCTCAATGGTGGTGCAATTCTGAGAATTGTGCCACCATTGAGAGGCGGCTCTTTGGCTGCCAAGGGAGCGGAGCTCCCCTCCCTCTTACCTTGAGCACTGTAACCTTCACCAAGTTCAGCGACACACTCAACCTCAAACGCATGCTTCAAAGAGGGACTGCGTATAGTGTTTAAGTTTCACCATAATAATTAGATATATGTAATATTTGGAGTGAATTTAGAGGTTAAAATAAAAAACTCTAAGAGAGGAGGAGGGGGAGGGAGCGAGCGAGCAGAGCTCAGCTCCCTTGGCTTCCAAAGAGTCGCCTCTCAATGGTGGAGCGATTATGAGAATCACGCCACTATTGAGAGGTGACTCTTTGGCAGCCAAGGGAGCTGAGCTCCGCTCCCTCTTCCTTCATCCCTCCTACCATGAGCACTGTAACCTTCACCAAAGACCGGTGAATGAAGGGAACTTGGTCTAAGATGTTTTTGCCACATCACATTGCCTTATTTCTGATCACACTAGAACTCCTCCATAGTTCATTCTAGGAACTGACTGTCCAAGGTTGGCAACTACATTTCCATAGGAGCAGCTACATTTCGGTAGGAGCAGTTAGTAGCTACATTTCGACAGAAGTACTTAGCAGCTACATTTCGGCAGGAGTAGTGAAGAGTGGTGTCACAGTTAGTGACAGTTGTATGAAGAAACCCATCAATGGTGTGTTGGATATTGGTGCACTGGACCAGGTAATTAATAGTTCGAATTTGAATTTATAGGCAAAATAAATTAATGAGGGCTCTCACCCCTTCTTTAGTTAAACTGGTCCAAGTTAATCCTAGAACTCCGGTGTTTAGTTGTCCTCATGAGATGTGGCCGCTAAAAAACAAGAAGAATATTGCCGAGTGAAAAATAATCAGATGCAAGAGTTTCCAGACAATGTGAACAAAGGTGGAGACATAAGCATCTGCCTAGTTCATATTCTACTCAAGATCAATACGAATTTGCAATTTACCTGGTTTTAAGTGTTTGATCCTTGTTATTTTTTTATATTTTTTTAATGATACAACTTTGTAATTTATTTGGTTTTAATTGTTTTCTCAATGTCAATTTTTTATATATATATTTTCTAATAAAGTATTTCTTCCATTGTGCAGCTCTTTGGAATCGAAATATAAGTCATTTGTCCTCTGTGATTTGGTTGGTACTGCGTGTGTTCTAGCTCTGCCTGTCTGATTTTGGTTTATGCCCACCTCATGAAGCATTACACGTTAATATCAACTCTTACACTCTCAACTCTTACAATGATCAGTGTTGGTTTCGAGCGTGGATGTTCAACAATTATAATTGGACAAAATTCTATAAGAGTGCATGATAATGATCAACGAGATTGCTCAATATTTCCGAATGGAGAAGCTTCACCTTCTACAATATTAGGAAGGAGACTGAAGCTTAGTATTCGTACTGATGCCAACGTTCATACTAATGTCATTTGGACAGACGACGACCTCTTTTGCTTCATATCTCGGTGAAAAATATATAAATCTCATGCCAAAGACGAAATAAAAAATATTAGAACAAGTATTGCATAACTATTTTTTTTCCCTGGAGCATAACTATATCCATATTAGAACAATACCATAACTATACCAATAAAGCTCTTGTCACGGTGGAAATGAAAAATATTAAAATATGGATTCCATAACTATACCCTTTATTTTGTTTTTCATTATTCCAAATTAGGTTAATGATGCATCTAATCAAGATTATTTTTGTTAATTTTAAAACTAAAATGTAAAAGTAAAATATATTAAGCTAATTTGAAAATTAAATAATAATATTATTATTCATCAAATTATTAATAGAATGTGAGTGATATTAATTTTAAAACTTTTGGTTAATTAGTTAGTCATATAAGATTTTGTATTTTGTTTAACTATAAAAAGTTTGCACAATTACAAGTATGTTTATAGACATAACTAACTCTTTGGTTTTGTTTTGTGTAGATAACTCATTATTAAATAAAAGCTAAAATCTATAATTTTATATCCATTATTCATATCAAATGATTGGAGTTAATATAAACACAAAACAAATACTATTTAATAATAAATAAATAAAATTTGATATGAGAAAACAAAAATAATTTTATCCGCTCAAGCAAGTCCAAAATATGATATAATATCTAAATGTCAACCATTTAACTTATGGGGCATGTTCTAACTTGTGAAAGGTAAACACATAAATCACTAAACAACTACAAAATTTTATGATTCTATTAAAAATTTAATTATTCTTTAATAATTTAAATCTATTTAATTGAGTTGGAAAAATATAAGTGGAATATTGGATTGGAAAAATCTAAATCTATTTGAGTAGACATTCTCATGATTATATTGAACACATTTTTTTATCCTTCAACTATGCTAAGTTACATAGTATTTTTTGGATCTTTTGTTTTTGTTTTTTAATATAAATTTTTGTTCTTTTTATTTATTAAATAGTATTTGTTTTGTGCTTATATTAACTCTAACAATCTGGCATGAATAATGAATATAAAATTATATATTTTAACCTTTTCTTAATAACCAATTATCTTTACAAAACTCTAGTGGGGAAGGTAGGAGGGAGAGGGAGAGTTTTTTTTTTAATTTGTTTTGATATAATGTTTAGGGGGGCATTTAGGGGGTTACAAAAATATTTTTTCATATTGTTTTAAATTATCTATATTTTTTTTTTAATAAAATGTTGTGTGGGTGGGGTGGAGTTTAGGGTTAGGGGGTATAATTTATTTTTAAATGCTTTTTTAATGTAATGTTGTGAGGGCGGTTTAGGGGGGAAGAGGAATTAATATAATTTTTTTAATGTAATGTTGTGGGGAGTTAGAGGGTTAGGGCATTTTATTTTTATTTTATTAAATGTAATGTGGGGCTCTTCTTGCTTGGAAAAGGATTGCTTTAGTGGGTGGGCATGCACTTTTAACACTGACTGCTTTCACACCACTATGCTCCTCCCTACTTTAGGAATTTTAGTTTAATTATGCTACCAACCAGCATAACCTTGAGTTACTACTACTACGCTCCTCACCTTACTTACCCAACAATTTTTTATTTTTATTTTTAAGTAATGTTGATGTTAGGGTTAGGGGGTTTTAAAATTTTCTTAATTTTTTTAAATTTAATGTGGCGGGGAAGGGGCGAGGGGTTAATTTTTATTTTATTTTTTAAATGTAATATCAATGTAAATTTTTTAATGTACTTTTTAAAATTTTAGTGAAACAAAAGCCTCAATCATTAGGAGGGATGTTTGGAAAGGAGAACTTTGGGCATTTTGCATACATAGAATACCCAATGGAAGAGGACATTGATGTTCTTGAAGGAAGCCAAGGTTAGAAAATTCCAATTTCAATGAAGAATTTGGCAGGCGAGATATTGTTGATTAGTTTCATGTCTTGAAGAAAATGTTAAATTTGACAACTTTTTGATACGATATATTAGTATGTTTTGACTTCCAACTTTATTTTAGAAATAAAATTTCTATATATAATGTTTTTAATATTTTATTTACAAATATGTGGTATTGTTTTTCTTGAATTTATGTGAATCATCAATTTTTGGAAAATAATATAAAATAGTATCATTTTTATACAAAATATCTCTGAAAACCCATTGAAAATGGTTTTCATTGTTTTTATTTTCTAGAACTTTTTACAAATCTGTTAATAAAAATGTCTTATTTTGTCCATAAAAATATCTTATTTTAAAGAAACAACTGCAAAATGTATATGTTTTTCATTATAACTTGCTTATAAAGGTATATTATTTTGTTAAGTTTCTAAAAAAACACTTGAAAGCACAAATTAAAAATACTTTACAACAAAGATGGTTCAAATGCCCAAAAAATACCTCAAAATGAAAATGTGTGATACTAGTATCAACCCTTTTTTGAAAACGACGTAATAATAGCTACTGAAATTAGGAGAGAGAAAAACGAGAACTGTGTCGAGTTCTCATTTCATAGTATAAGTGGTTTTCCTTGCTTTATCCAATTTCCTTCTTTTCATGGACCTCTAGTTTTGGTTGCTTCCTTCTAAATTCCTTCATTTTTAAAGCTTTCTAATAATCAATATTTATCCCTTATGTTCCCTCTTGGCCACATAGTCATCAATACTTAAATCCAAAAATTAATTTATTCATGAAAATAAAATTAACTATAAACCATCTCAAACATTAGAGTTATTAAATTTCCTAACTAAATAATGCCTTGCCCAAAACTAATCCAATACAATTAAGGATTTTTCTTCCTAAACCCATAGGACTAGATGGGTTAATAGGATGATCGATATGTCACCAAAATGGGGATATTACATCTTCTCATCTATAGAAACCTACAATTCCAACAAAAATGAACCCCTTTATTTCCTACATACCTAGTATTTAATATGGCATCATAATCATATAGGGTTAGGGTTAAGGTTTTTGCATGCCTTAACCCCCAATTAATGTTAGTTTTTGGACCATCTAGAAATTCCACATTCTTAGATCCACATGTGTTGATGACATGGAATCTACTTGATACCCTTTGCAGAAGGCGGAGCATGTGTATAAACTCCAATTGAGGTGATTTTTGCATCATTGAAAATATATTAATATTTGAAACACATTTGAGAGGCTAGAAACTATGTTTGAAAAAATTTAACACAAAATTACTCTGTAAGGATTTAAATGGATTCCAAAATGTTGAAAACCCTAAATCACCAAAGTGGAACTTGCTCATAAAATGGGCCCTACAAGCCAATAAGTTTAATTCTTCCACCAAATAAATACCCAAATAAATTAAAAATTATAGAATGATCAATTTGAAATTTGTAATTTATCAAGGGTATGTCAGAATGTGACATCCCTCAAGAGTTATGTTGGATTACGATGTTCCACAAATATTATATACAAAATTTTCGCAAATTTATACATAATGGTATAATGGTCACTTAATTTCAACTTGCAATTCACGTGTAATGTCAACATTACACGGTAGATAATATAGCCGACTTCGATGTTATATGGCATTGTGATTTCTGAAGACAAAAAATTTTAAAAATTGACATGAACTATGTCACATTGTGAAATTTGAAATCAATAATGTTATTGAGTGCATTATTATGTCACATTATGACATTTGAAATACAAAACACCGTATTTGACTTTAATACTATGTTACATTATGACATTTTAAAAATAATAAATTTAAAATATATGATTAATTTTAATACTATATTACATTTTAAAAATAACATGTTTTCTTATTTACAATATGTTTGACTTTAATACTATGTTACATTGTGACATTCTAAAAATAATAAATTTAAAATTTATGTTTGAAATTAATTTAAACGTAATGTTAAGAATTATTTTTTCTTTTCAAATTAACCATATAAATGTAAATAACCTGGTGTAAATCAAAATGTGAAATATTAATAAAAGTAACATAGTGATACCATAAAAAAGAAAACAATTTTATTTTAATTTATTTTTAAAATAATAATGAATAAAAAAATTAATAAAAATACACATATTCAATTTGATGCAATCTGCTGAAAAATCTTCAATGCAAACACATATTTCGTAGTATTGAGAAGATTGATTATCCAATATCAAACTAAAATAATAAAATTATATTTTATATAAATGGTAATGTCGAGGTGATCTCATCCTTTATCATTATTTTATATTTTAACAAATAAACTTATTATACCTGCCTCAGCAGGTATATTGTAATCGATTGAGTTTGACTTTGGTATTAGTTTCTCTCTTTTGATGCAGATATAAAAAATCAAAATGTTGTTTACAAAGTTTAACTTTATAATTTTATAAATAATAATTTTTAATTATAATAAAAATGTATTTATTTGTGCTGTGATTGGCCAATGACAAATGATGTCAGCTTTGGAATTTGGTATCTGGTTTTTAGATGACAAGTGGCAACTATGACATCAGCTGTGTTTGCTATGGAAGGATTTGGGATTCTCGCCGGCGCTACCGTGGCCATTATCCTCTCCGCAGGATTCAATCGCACATACACGGATGATCATCTAGGTTCTATTGTCCCTGAAGCATATTTTGTATGGCGAACGATTCTTATGTTGGGGGCCATTCCCGCTGCGTTGACATACTTCTGGTGAATGAAAATGCTCGAAACAGCTCACTACACAGCGCTCATCGAAAAAGACGAGAAAAGAGCTACGGCCGACATGTCCAAGTTTCTTGATATAGATATGGGAGAACCCCCAATAAATGTTAAATTGTTCAGACGAAATGAGTCGAGGTTCGGTTTGTTTTCCAGAGAGTTCATAAGGTGACATGGCTTACATCTACTCAGCACAACAAGCACATGGTTTCTGTTTGACGTCGCCTTCTACAGCCAAATGCTATTCCAAAAGGACATCTTCAGTGCCATGGGATGGCTTCCCGCGGCCAAAAAAATGAATGTCGTGAAAGAGGTTTATAAAATTAGCAAGAGCGCAGTCGATTATTGCTCTCTGCTCAGCAGTCCCGGGCTACTGGGTCACAGTACTCCTCGTCGACCGCATAGGAAGAAAAAAAATTCAGCTGATGGGATTCTTTTTCATGACCGTCTTCATGTTCGCGCTTGCTATTCCATACTACCATTGGCGAGGCAAAGTATGTCCCAGAGGCTTCTGCGATAGAAATCATCCGGCCTTCCTCATACTGTATGCCTTGACCGTCTTCTTTTCAAATTTTGGTCCAAATAGCAACATAGTTGCTAAGTACCTGCCTCTTAAGAAAAGTTTCAAGTGGAAATCAAGTAGAGACCAGAAATTTCAAGGGAAAGAATAATAGAGTCATGAGGATTTCCAGAATTGAAAGACAATGGGACGATGATCCATGGCTGAATGATGTGAAATCGATGCGCTGGAGAGCTACCGAGATGCAGGTTATTCTCAATGTAGAAAAATACGAAGCCAAGGCTGCATATATAAGCAACCATAGAGAATTTCATCTGTCTTTTCAGTCTAATATGCCATTTGCAGCATCGTGTTCTTCTGATTATAGGAGTGATTCTACCTCCATCTGCCCATATTTATATTCAGGTGCGGAGTAATTCTACACACAAAATTCTCCAATTCCAACTGATAAAACAGAAAGGGATTCTCATCATGTAGGTCATGAAGATAGAGAATGTAAATGGGCTATTGGGGGGAAATGCTCTCGAGATTTACACGGAAAAATCATTGCTTAGAGACGGATATTTTGGATCTACGGAGAAGCCTTTCATCTCTACAGATCATCGATCTAAGATTAAGTCAAAGTCCATAACTCCGAAGGATTCCAAGAAGCCCAACGAACCAACCTCTCTTGGCAGGAAACTCACAACTTTTCTAAATTCTCTGTTTATGGCCGGCGGTACCAAGAAGCCAAATATTTCATCATTTTCCGCTGTAAGTGAGTCCAACTCATGTGATTCTTCTGAGATAAAATGTTCTTTCGTTTATTCATCCTTTCCTTCAGTCCAATCCAGGCCATGTTTGAGTAAAACATCCAGAGTGTCGAACGACAGTAGTGGGATGAGGCAAAAGTCTGTAACATTCTACCCAACTAGTGTAATTGTGGATAAGACTGACTCTCTAGCTTGTGGGAAGAAGTGTCTCCACAGAACAGGCAAATATCCAACTCCTTATAATTATCTACAAATTACAGATCCATCTATGGATTCCTGTAAACTTCCATCGCTCAGCGAAGAATTGAAACTTGATATTCTTGAGGATCACAACCATCGAGCTACTGTAGCAGCAACAGCAGCTAAGGACATAATTGGCAAGTAAATGTTGTGTGAACTTATTTTGGTAGTGAGTGCCCTAACTTAAATGCTTAGCTGGATTTCCAGCGTCGATGCTCACTTAGGCTTTTCAGTTTCCGAATTTCCCATTCCATTCCTTCTCATGGACACAGTAGTTAAATTGTGATAATTTCATGGCATTTAGTTTGTTAAGCACACAAATACTTTCTTCCCCATACATATATTAAGCTGATATGCATCTTTCAGGTTTGTTATTTGGGGTTAATCTTCCATATTCTTGTTGCTATCCATTAATTCTCTTAAAACTTGTGTATTAGAAACTCTAACAAAACCTTATTTCTTTGACATACCTAGTGGTTCATTCGACCCGTTGGATACACTCCAACGTCAGATAACATTAGACCTCTCATCTTTTATCATTTTTAAATTTGCTGATAGCTGAGGAATGGAAACATATTTAATTGGTCATATATTTATCAAATATATTGTCATAATAATGAGAATTAATTTAATTTTTTTATATTTATGTTTTGTATTATTTAAAACTTTATTTGATTTTTTGAAAAAAAAATTAATGTGATTCTTGAAATTGCAAAATGACAAAAATGCAATTTCCAATCAAGTTTTTGAAAAATGGGAAATGAGTTTCTTAATTTTTTTTTTGTGATTCTTAAAATTGCAAAATGACAAAAATGCAATTTCTAGTCAAATTTTTAAAATATGGAAAAATGGAAGTAATTAGGTAGTTTTTATCCTATGTCATAAAAATGACTTAAACCTAATAACTTCTATGATTTCATTCTTCTTCATTGAACTAGCATTTTATTTTATTCTTGTCTTTTAATTTCTTTTTTCTTTAGCATTTTACATAGACCCAAGTGAATAATAATATTTTTATGAAATCAAACTTCTTTTTTTTCTGAGCCTTGGCAAGTAGCTGCAAAGTATGCAAGGCAAACAGAGTATCCAAGCAGCCCTATGCAGTAGCCGATCGAGATTCTAGCAAATTGTAAGTTGGATCATAGCTTTTGCTCGAATCGGGATTTGGTGGGGCAATTGGTTAAGGATCATGCGTAGTAATGAAGCTGGTTTGACTCAGATCTAATCATTCTGGGGGCCATGGTCGAGGTTCTTTAGCATCTGAGTGGGATACAGGTGCCATGACTAGATTAGTTGTGCACCAAGAATGAATGGGTATAGAGGTCTAACTAGCGTTATGGCATATGGATGATGACAAATGTCCTAGAAAGGGAGATGAGTCTTGCATCCATGACTGGTGATTCCCGCCGGTCTAAGTGTCACCCCGATCTTTGGCTTCTCTGTGGCTAAATATCTTTCACTGGGTCTTTCCATAGATTCAATGAGATGAGAGCATTTCCTTTAACCTTCAACGCAGAGTCCAAGCAAAACAAAAGCCTTCCACAAGCCAAGCCCACCTTCATCCTAAAGCACTCACCTTGGTTGTAGCTAGCTATCTCTAGCCAACATAGAGATCCTAAAGGGCACAAAAAGGAGCTAGCTAAGGGGAGCAGTGCTATTGAGTTGGATTAACATATTGGGATGTATGAATAAACAGTAAGAGCGGTGTTTTAATCTCTTTTCTCTTTAGCATTTCATATATCCCTAAATGAATAATAATATTTTTATTAAATTAAACTAAATTTGTTTGATAATATTAAGAAGATCTCATAGAAAACAAAATATTAAAAATTATTGGATAAAAGAGAAAAAAAGATGAACTTAAATGTCCATAATCTTGAGTTCTTGTTTTATTATTTTCAAAATCATCCAAAACTTAAATGCAACTTTATTTCCTTCTATTAAAATTATTAAATCGGAACTTAAAGTTGACCCGATTGAAATTCAATATTTAATAAATTCATTAAATTTAAAAATTTTATGATTTGTCATTAACTTGTAAAAGTAAAACTTTGATTCATTTTAATTTAAGAAATGGATTTATGAATATCTTTTTTACTAACTTTAGTTTTAGAAATAGATCCATAAGCATTTAAATCTTTAAAATCACTACATCACAGCTATTATACCTTTGGTATAGGCTATACTAACTATTAACATAGCTGGATCTTTAAGTGTTTTTCCCACATGCTTTGCGGAGTTCACTTAACCATACAAAACATATTTATGGGTGAATCCATGGACCTGGGTAACACTTTTTGGCAAGCGGATTTCGGCAAAAGCAAAAAAAACCACCTCGACCGAGGTTTTATCAAGCCCTCGACCGAGGTTTACAGACCTCGACCGAGGTTTTATCAAGCCCTCGACCAAGGTTTGTTTCAGCCCTCAGTCGAGGTATTTATTAACCCTCGGTCGAGGTTTCATACCTCGACCGAGGGTTTATAAATACCTCGACCGAGGTGCCTCTGTCCAAAAAATTATAAAAGGAGGCCGGGGGGGGCGTGGCCCTCTTTTTTCAACTTTTTACCTGGGGATGCTCGACTAAGAGATAGCGACGGAACGGCGACGGAAGGATTAGCAACCCAAGCACCCCGAAGCAACCCAACCTCATCACAATGTCGGAGCCAAGAGGTAACAATTTAAATAATTGTTTTTCAATTTAAATGGGATTTAAAATAAATGTATGTTTTTATAATTTTGATGTTTAAAATGTGTACCGGCAAGCATAAATGCTGCCGGATTTTTGAAAATTTGTAGTTAAATTCCCTTTTTTTGTTAATTTGTTATAAATATATATAAATTATGCCAACCGGTAGAGTTTATGCTACTGGTTTAATTTTGAAATTTTGAAACCCTAAACCCTAAACCGGTAGCAGGTAGGGTTTATGCTACCGGTTTAATTTTGAAATGTGTCCCGAGTAAGCTGAAAAGCTGCCCGATTTTTTATCTCAACTGGTAGGGTTTATGCTACCGGTTTAATTTTGAAATGTGTCTCGGGCAAGCCGAAATGTTGCCCGATTTTTTTCAATAAAACACCAACTAAACAAAACCTATATGAACCATAGAGACAATTAATCAACTGTAGGCCCGAGACAAATAATAAAAATTTATTTGAAATTGGTTAATA
>LPNX010299571.1:6201-17796 GCA_001517045.1 Pseudotsuga menziesii
ATCTTGATTTCCAATGATTTGCAAGTAGATGGAGCCCTTTATTGTCTCCTCCAAGCTCTCACAAATCCTCTTCAAGCTCTCCAAGTTCCAACTTTGCTCCAACACCAAACTCTCCAAGCTCTCACCAATCCTCTTCAAGCTCTCCACTCCAACTCAAAGATGAAACAATGAGGAAAAAGAGGGAGAGATTGGGCTTTATCTCCCCTCTCTAACCCTAAGAAAGCCCTAGGGCCCACCCACAAAGCCAAATTAGAAAAAAAAATCAAAAAAAAAAAAAGTGAAGTTTGCGGCCTCGCCCGGCGCGCAATTCCGAATTTTAGGGCGCGCGGTTCCGAAATTTAGGGTGCGCGAATTCTGAGTTTCCGGCGCGCGGTTCCTTCACGAATTGCCCAAAACGAATTGCAAAAACCAGGAAGCGTGATTTTCTTAACCAGTTCGCGGTTCCTTTTTTCTGGTGCGCGGTTCCTAGGACGCTTCGGGGGCAAACTCGCTCGGAGCGAGGTTCCGGGGTTGGATCCGTGGGGGGGGGGGAGCTTCGGCAACTCTGGTAAAAACCCTAGATGTAAGGGTGTAGAATGGTTGAGGCATGGATCAAGCACTCAAGCCATGGATTGAGAGGGCGCCTAGGCTATTTGATTGGTTGAGAGGGGTGCAAAGTCAAAAAACCTAGATCTAGTGGTGGAGATCTAATCTGGATCTAGATCTAATCTTGGCCATTGATCTTCAAGGGGTTGGGGTTGCTCCTCAACTATATAATGAGGGTCTCACTCCCTCATTTGATATAGATCTCTCTCATGCTATTGTTATGCTGCAGAAATATTGCCTCTCTTCTCTTCTTCTACATTGTGCCCTAGCTATTTTGCTCAAGCCCTAGAGGCTTTTTTGTATTCAAATCTTGCCCTAGTTGGGCCATAATCAAGGAAATACTTTGGAGGGATATTGTGTCGTCATTCTACATTTTTCATGGTCCATTGTTGAGGTAACTTGTATCTTATTTAGTTTTGCATATTTGTATTTGTCTAGTTAGCTCTCCACAAAGTATTTTGTGGAGAGATTAGAGAGTAGAAGTATTTTTACCCTCTTTTGTGAATTATTTAGCAAGTTTCTTCAAAGTATTTTGTAGAGATTGTTAGATATTCATCACTACGCTTACATATTTTTGCAGATCTAGTTTTGTTTACAGGTTTTCCAAGCCAAGGGCATCTCTCCAAGGGTTTCTTTTCAAATCTGCATTTTCGTCCATATTTCTTTCTCTCTCCTAAAACTGGGTTTTATTCATTGTATAGTGAATATAACCTTTTTTTTAGGGCTTTATTCCATTATAGATTAGTATATAGTTTTAAATCTGCTGTTAATACATCATTTAGATGCCCAAAAGTTCATTTTCTGAATGCTAAAATTTCATTTTTTCAAAAATTTCATGTTCAGATTTTTTAATAAAATTTATGGGTTTTATACTAATCTGTTCTAACTTTCTGATTTAGTTTTCTGCAGTAAATTCCAGAAAGTAAAGTTGCTGGTTTGTTGCAGGTTTATGCACAGAAGAAGGGGTTATGCTGCCCAAAATTGCTTAAAAAAGCCCCAGAAAAGTTTGGTCCAAAAGAGGCCCAAAAAACCACATTTCTTCTCTTCTCTTCTACAAAATTGTAAACCCCAAAAGAGAAGTTCTCTTTGGGGTATTCTCTAAAGCTTTGTAAATCTGTATATGAGTAGTGTAGAGATAGCCTAGGAACTAGTTGCTTAGATTTATTTTATTGCAAGTTTTATTTCTGTTTACCCACCTTCCCTTAAGGGATTGAAGTGAGGTTAGTTTAGTCATTTTTATTTCTGTTTACCCACCAATCTCTGTTACAGACCACCATCTCTGTTACAGAGATTGTTGTGTGGTTAGGATATTGTTTTAGCTAATTGCATTTAAATTTTATTTCTGTCAAAAAAGTAACCATACAACCCACTGATCCGGTGTATCCTCTGTCCCACTTGTCATCTCCCTTTAGGGACTTCAAGTTGGGTATGAAAAGCAGGAGAAGTGGGGGCTTAGTTTAATTAGAACAACTTCTTTTTTCTGCTACAATCCTTCACATTTTGCTTTTCAGTCCAAGATCAAGTACCAGCATCTCCCATAAGGGATACCGCTTGGTTGATCTTGTTGATAGTATAAAATTAACCTTGCATTCTAATCACCAAGATTAAAATTTACCCCTAAAATTAACCAACAACAACTTCACTAGCCTCTGTTCCTCTACTCGGTTATCACCCTTTGGGGTACTCACGAGATACGACAGGGGGTAGAGGAGTTTTAGTTTAATAGGCATCCATCTTGTTATTTTTCCGGTTGATTAAAAACAGTGACCTCGGAAGCTAGTTGGAGTAGTAGACTGTGGGGGGTCTCTAGGCGTTCTACGTCCTCCTTGTTGAGCACCGGGGCATTGGGGTTTGACCTGGGAGCTACGGGTGGGCTTTGCTCCCACTTTGTTGAGCGCACCAGCATTCCCTCTTTGACTGGAGAAATACTAGATTGGGGTAGTCACACCACCGGTTCGAAAACTAAAACTTCAAGAGGAAAAACCTTAATAAAATCTACCTAAATTAAACCAAGAGACATTGCAAAACCGGTTCTATAACATTTTTCATTTCAGCAGCATTTCACTCCAATATTGCACATTGTTTCCTTTCGGTTGTTTTATAACTTGTGGGTATTAATCAACTGGTTTACTTTTTTTCTGCCATTTATCTGAGCATTGTCAGCATCAAGTTTATTCATAATCACTGCTCAACTGTTTAATATTGTTCATATTGCTCAACTGTGATTATATTATCTTTCATTTATCATTGTTCATAAATTTTTCATAACTGTGTATAGTTTGTTTTTCATCTCATTATTAGATAACTTAACCTATGGATAATTAACTTAGATTGCATCCATTGAAAGTTGCATTCTTTGACTCCATTACTTAGGCACTGGTTATATTAAAAGGATTGACTGTCATTGAAATATTGCATCTTGCATTAGTTTGACTGTCATCTCTCAAAACCTTGGCCTTACATCTTAATAAGATCCCTTTAATTTGTAATCAATTAATAAATCAGGAACTTAGTCTTCCATAGGGACTTCCCCCCTTGGCTCTGTTGGGATCTTGCCTAAACGGAGGAGTTGCGGACTGTGGTGACAGTGGTCCCCAGCTCTCGCTTGCCCCCAAGGACACACATAGCAGGTTGTGACTTTCCTGTTCCTTAAAGTGTGAATTAGGCGGCAACAGAGCTATAACCCACCCTTGAAGTTCCAATGCCATTTTTTTCTCCAGCATCTTCGCTAGAGAGCTTGCGTCCTCGCCTTTAGATCGATTTCCAGTTCGGGTGACAATCTTCTAAACTAGCAGACTTGGACATGTTTCATCATGTTTTCTTTGCTCTGATTGCAAATTCGTTGAGTTATTGGTGGGAACAGATAGTGTGGTCATGTGTAATCTGCATATCATCCGGCAGCCAAATAAAACAAGATCGTGGAGTTAGTCGGTTACATGGATTTATCTCTGAGATTCACGATCTATCATCGACTGTTAGCATCTCCATTTATTTGTTGTTGGAGATCCCCATGTTCTGTCTACTTGGAAGCACCAACTCAAAAGGGGATTTGACTGCATATTTATCGCAGGTAGTTGTATTAGGTAAGCTTCACGATTTTGTGGATTTCTTGGAGTTAGTTCACAGGTCGGTAGTATCATTGTTTGTTGCCACGATTAAATTTTGGAGCGCTTGATTTTCCACTGTTTTGGGCCCGCATCACCAGTTCCTCTTAGCATTGGAGCACACAAAGTCCCCTTTTTCCTCCCGTGTTTCAAACTCACATTTTCGTTGGATAATCGAAAGCCAAATGTGATTCCTCAAGTGAAGCTGCATCCGCTGGAGTATAGCTGCGATGGAGTATAGCTGGGTTGATACGTGGAGTTGGAAAAATTATTTGTCCTCGTTAACCGTCGAGCATGTAGATCGGTTTCAAGGGATTTGTTTTTTTCATAAGTTGGATGGTACTTTCGGCTGAGTGGATTTTTTTAGATCATTTTAACAAAGGTATTTTGGGTAGTTGATGAGCTAAAGTGATAGTTACACTTTAGGATTACATGAGTTACATTTATAAAGTAAAGTTTTAAGTATTTCTATTAGAGAGAAAAGTGGATCTAAGATTTTACTTTCTCTTTTATTTTATTATTTTATTTTGTTGAAGATTTTTTTAGCCTATAAAGAGGATAGCCTCTTTCATTGTAAGGTTGGAAAAACTGGGAGGATTTTTCCCCAGGGTTTAATAGAAAATTATATTTTTGAGATTCATGGTTTTCAATTGAGTGCTCTTATGGTGTGTGGCATTAACCTGTGTTATTGAGCGTTAATTGCTGGCTAGCTTTCCTCTCTATGTCTACGTCGGGGACCATAATCAGATGCTCCCATCCTATTGGAAGGTGGAAATCCTAGCAGTTGCTTTCTTTTCCCCTTTGTGAGTGTGCAGGCACAGGTTTGATGTTTACATTCTATCAAGTTTGAATGTGTAGCATCTCCTTTGTCTGCATAGCGCATCCTCTGCTTTTAGAAAGAAGAAGATATAGTAGTTGCCCCTCTGACACAAGGCCCTTGTGGGTTCTCCCTTGACTCCATTTCTCCCTTTAGGTATACTGGCACCGGTCCATTAGTGGGTTTGATCCTTCCTTCTTTCTGTCAACCATTTAATACTTATATGCTACAACCATTTCGCTAAGGCAGCCTCTTCCAATCACCTGTTCGCATTTGTTTCCTTCCTTAGCGATCTTAACACTAGGGATGCCCCCCTTAGTTGGAGAAGAGCCAACCTGAAGCGAGGAAGAGAGGAGCGTGGTGACAGTGGTTGCTCTCTTCATAGTTGCCATCGGGTCGGTGTGCCTAATTTTGGGCTTTGACATACGCACGCTGACCAGGAGCGGCAAGAGTGATCTGCACAGCTAAAGAACCCTTCAAACAAGTGATTAAATCTTGTATGGTAGGTTAAATAAAATCAAAAGTGCAGATGTATAACCAACTACAACATGCAACTCTTAGATCTTAGATAACTATTCATAAATAAACAAATTGAACCTTCAAATGTCTATTCTATGGATTAACATATAATCTTCTTAGATAGATAATCAATACTTGCATAAAAGGAAAAAGAACAAAGCAGATATCACCTCGTTTATTTAATCAAATATTCACAACAATAAGAGTTCTTGCACCATCAATCTGACCTCCAAAGTCTCAACTTTATTCATAAAAATATAAGCAATTACAAGTTACATGAGCAGAGGTCCCTTGCTTCCATCCAGAATGAGGAAGAAGAGCCTTTATTTATACAAAAACCAATCCCTATGGGGAATTTAATGAACTAAAGATCAAGTCGGAGTTAAAGAGGAGTCTCACTAAGCTGAACTGAGCTAATCAAAAGTAGAACTGGAGAGGTAGATTCCACCTCTGCTACCAACTCAAACCCTAGGAGCCACATCAACCAAAACCTTTACCAAATAAGCCACACGTGCGACTTCTCCCTCCTCATGCGAATGGTACAGCAGCTTGGTGTGAATAAGGATTAGTTTGAAGATTCGATAGAAGGTACGAATCCAACGTATGATATAACAAAGGTTAAACAATGAAGGTGGGGGGGTCCACCCTCACCCCATTGGCACCCACCTCCACGCTAGTGTGAGGTGAGTCCATGTTGATGTCACCCATATTCCACCATTCATTACCATAATTTGGACCAAGGTTAAACCATTAACATATGATTTCTTAACGCGGAGGGGGTCCACCCATCCTACTCACCCTATTTCCAATAGCGCGAGCCATACAAGAGTTGATCTAGCTAGTCGTGAATTTTGACGTCACCCTCTCCACTTGAAATACATCGTAGCTCTTACCATGAAATAATTTATTTGTTATATTCCATGGTTTAAAATAAAATTTTATGAGTGTGGATGGGTCCCCCAATCCTACTCATCACCACCTCTCAAGCTTTCCTCACATCACCCTCTATCTTCAATTAAATCGTGATCTCTTCTTTTAACCCAAAGTTTGGATGCCACTATGTGGAAGAGGGTCGAAAAGGATAGGGACCCACCTCCATGTCATCCCCACTAATAAAAAATTCAATTTTGACTTTGAATTTGACTTTTTAATATTTGGACTTTAGTGCATTTTATCCAAATTTAGCATTTAAATGCTATTCTGAAGCTCTGTTAGCCAAATGATGCCTTTCGGGATGCTTCAACTGGTTGAAACATAGTGAAAGTGGCCCTTGGGATAAATATGTTGCTCCGGGATTGAAAATGAGCCCAACCACGCCAAAACTGGACTCCGGATCACACATTTTTAACATTTTGAATTTTTCCATTTAAACCATTAAAAAGTGGCTTAAAAAACGGGAAATTTTTTTTTTTTTCTCGAAGTCAAACGAAACTCTAGGGGGACCTAGTACATGTTCATACGACTCAATCAGAATGCCTAGCATGTTGAAAAACATTGACACAAAGGCTCTAATAACCTCCTAAGGCCGAAACACCAAGACAACTACCCTAGCTTTGGAGGTGCCAGTGAAAAACTCGGAAATTATTAGTCGTTTGTTCAACAACCAATAATAACCAAGGGAAAAAACACTCTGGGCTAGTTGGCTTGATGCTCAAGTCTGGGAAGCCGAGTCTTTTATAAAAAATTAAATGCTAGGATATTTTTTACAATTTCCCCAAGGGGGTATGAACATGTATTTACAAAAAATAAAAAACGCTAGCAAAAAACTGGCTAACTCTGGAGCACACTGAACTTTTGAACTCCGGAGATGAGCATTCATCATGCTCAATAACTGCCGGCTCAATAGGAAGTTCAACTATTGTACAAAATAGTTGGTAACAGGTTCCATGATTATATCTTTATGCATAATAATTTGCCTTTGTGAATATGCCTTATGAAATGTTTCTAACCATACAACGAATGCATTTGACTTGTAGGAAAGATCGCATACAATCGCCTATAAGAAAAAAAGGATGAGACTTGTTCCGAAGAACAAGTGACGACAGTTCAAGAAATAATCCAAAATGAAGAATAGCATGACGAGACTTCAAGAGGCCTCAAACACACTCTAGTTATGTGACACTGTTGAGCGACATTATGCAGAGCCTTCCAACTATGAAGAAGTAGCCAAGAAGAATGATGTCTAGGATGCGGTAATCGAAGTTCATAGTGTCTTCCATATGGATCTGCAAGATCCAGCATGCAGTAGATGGCAACATCGTGGGATACAAGGCAAGATTCGTAGCACGAGGCTTCTCACAGAAAGAAGGCATAGACTACGAAGAGACATTTGCAGCCACTGGAAGTTAAGACACATGACAAGCAGACTCATGTGTGCAAGTTACATAAGGAGCTTGAAGATCACTTGGAGTGATGAAGATCTTAACCTTTGCTACAAGGTTGAAGATGAAAGCCTATAGAGGATGACAAGCTCACAGATGGGTGTGAGAAGAACTTTTGAAAAGGTTCAAGATAGAGAATCTTGGTATCCAGTGACCCTAGATGGATACATAGAATATTAGTAGCAGAGGAAGCTACTTATCACTCCAATACAAAATGTTTCAATACATAGAGTACGAAAGGCAGAGGGAGAATGATGCTCCACTTCAGAGGGAGTGGCTGTAGAAGATCCTGAGGTTCGACATGGTACAACAGGATGGACAGCTTACTGATGACTCTAGGCTTTACCAAGAGTAAAGTGGATTCCAACCTTTACTTCAAGGTTGAAGGTGGAAGACCAGTGATGCTCCTGTTATATGTCAATAAAGTGGAACTCATTAAAGTTGCAAGCAAGAAACTTGCTGCCTAGTTCGAGATAAAGGACTTGGGTATGGTACTTTCTAGACATGGAAGTGTGGCAGAGTACGAACGGAATCTCCCTTCGACAAGGGAAGTATGCAGTGGACAGAGGTTCGAGATGATGGACTACAAGGACATGGCCACACCGATGCCATCGAACTTGAAGTTATTGAGTGATGCTTCATCAGAGTCGGTTGATGCCACGATGTACCGTCAGATGATTGGGCCATTGATGTACCTGACAAATACAAGACCAGATATTTGCTTTGCTGTGAACACATTGAACCAGTTCCTGACAGATCCAAGACATGTTCACCTGATTGCTGCAAAGCATATTCTGAGGTACCTGAAGGGTACATTTGACTATGGGCTCAAGTATGAAGCGAACAAGAAGATTACCTAGAGTGTTATGTGGATTCGGATTGGGAAGGAAGTGCCATTGATAGGAAGAGCACTTCAGGGTGCTGCTTCAATATGGGATCAGGTGTGATCTCTTGTTTTAGCAAGGAGTCCTTCATGGTGCTGAGTACAGTCGAGGCAAAATATGTTGACACTTGCTCGGCTACTTGGGAGAGAGTAGCAGTGAAGCTCCAGTTTCTAATCCAGATCGATATCTCTTGAAACAGGGAGTTCTAGCATAGCCAGTGAGACAGGTTGTCTAAGCATAAAATCCTGGCGAAGCTCATAGGTTGCTCAAACGTAAACGACTCTATAGGTTTTCCTCGGATGTAATCAATCCTGGCGAAGCTTGCAGGTTATCCTTGGACGTAATCATCCCTGATGTAATTCTATGCTAGAAATGGCCAGAATGAGTTTTGAGTACTTCAGGGAGAAGCTTGGTGTTCTTCATATCGAGGTTCCTTCCAAGGAGAAGTGATGGGTCCGTGTGCCTTTCTGACATGGTGGCAGGATTGGTTCCTCCCATGGTCAGATGTAAGTGCTGTGCCTTTCTGACATGGTGGTAGGATTGGTTCCTCCCATGGCCAGATGTAAGTGCTGTGCCTTTCTAACATGGTGGCAGGATTGGTTCCTCCCATGTTTAGATGTAAGTTCTGTGCCTTTTTGACATGGTGACAGGATTGGTTCCTCCCATGGTCAGATATAATTGCTGTGCATTTCTTACATGGTGGCAAGATTGGTTCCTCTCATGGTCAGATATAAGTGGTGAAGAAGATGAAGACCTACATGGAGACTAGGCCTACAACCAGCATGGAAAAGGGCTGGCTCTGTAGAACTTCCTATGACGAGTAGAATTGAGAGATAGCACCATTTGCTCAAGATAGTAGGAGTAGTGAAGATGATGATCCAGTAATGAAGACTTGTGCTGATGAACTGTGTCAAGAGAATACCTTCCTAGTTAAGAGGGCGTGTTGATGTATTTGTAACTTCGGAATGTATTCACTTGTATATTTTATATTGTATTTCATTGTACCCCGACGGGAATGTTTGTTCCTCCGATCGGGAGAGTCATTAATATAATAAAGTCATGTAAAGTCATTGAGGTTAAGCCTCCATTGTAAGTCGGGGCAATAGTCCCCACAGTTGAGGGGTATTAGGGTTATTAGACTCTCCTAGAGAAGTCGGCCCTGTAGAGTAAATGTCAAGTGGAAAACAAGTATAAATAGAGAGTGAGACTCTCTATTTGAAACACACACTCACTCAACTGTAGCGCATGAATGAGAGAAGAGGAGCTCGCACTAGTGAAAGAGAGAACAACTGTCGGATATCATCTTTGTCTTTGGGTTTTATTTTTGCTATTGGTGGTCATTCTATCTCTAAGGAAGTTGCAGGGTTTTCTCCTTTATGGTTTCCCCGAGAAAAATTTTGTGTCTCTTGTCTCTTGTGATTATTGTTGTGCATGTTATTCTCTCAGATAAGATCCTAGATCATATTGATTAAATGATAAAAATCTAACATTCTTCTACATACCCAACCGCATGATTCAGTGTAAATGGATGTGTGAATTTCCTTTCACAAACAAATGCAATAGTTTTGCTATTGGAGACCTGTTATCACCCACCTTGTAGTTTCCTGTGTGAGGTGGATCCAGGATGGATGGTAGAGGGGTAAGCAACTGAGGGGTGGAACCACGACTGCCTAGACTCCCAAATGGATGGTTGTCACGCCAATCAAGGAAGCCTTCAATTTATGTTATCCTAATCCAAGAGAACAATGGGGGAGACCCATATCTACTCCCGACAGGAGAGATCGGACCTATACACCAGAAGAAGATAAGATGGGGCTTCAGGGTACTAAAGTTGCAACGTAAATGGAAACCCTAGCTCTAGGGTTTAGGTACTAGCAACTGGTGAAGATGACCACTGTCTTGGGAAGCGTAACTGTGACAGGGTAAACAAGGACAGAGTTGGGACTATTTAGTACCTAGGAGTCAGACTTAATGAAAGGTATTTGAGCTATCAGTGAATGTTGGTAAAGGGAAAAGGATGAGAGCTTAAGGGCAGCGCTAGCTAGGAGATCAGTGCTTTTTGTGCATTGGGCAATGGAGTCAGCAGTAAACCAGCGTTTCCGAGAACCCACCTGGGATACACCCTGATCTACAAACCCAACAAGTAATTGATCGAAAAAGATAAGGTACAGGAAAACCAGCTCTATGGAGGGCTAGCGCTAGGGCTTAAGAAGGACAGATCTGCAGCTCTAGGGTCACCTGGAGGCTAATGGCTCAGTGTTGAGGGAGAAAAGAGGCCACGGTAACCTGATCTACAATCCCAAATAAAAAAATCAACAGAAGAATCAGATCTAGAAAAAGTCAAAGTCTGATGAAGGGGGCTAGGAGGCTGAAAACCAATTTTTCAGATCTAGGGCAAACCGAGAAGAACTAGCTCAGTGTTGGAGGTGTTTTGGAGTGCTTGGGCCCTGATCTATCAGCCTATCTCATCAGATCTCAGAAAAAATCACTTCCAAAAAAGTTCAGTTTTCAGTGAGGGCGCTAGGGCTGTTTTAGCCAATTTTTCAGATCTAGGTCAAACTAGCTAGTCTTTGGACAACGTTAGGGTTGATTTGGACTGTGTGGGACCCGATCTATCTGTCTGTGAAGTCAGAATTAAGAAAAACTCAAAACCCTAGCAAGTCAATTTTTCAGTGGGGGATTATGTAGTTTTCTGCTTAAAAATCAGATCTAGGTCATACTGTGAGGAATTTGACTAGTGTTCCAGTTGTTTTGGTGAAGGGGAGGCCCGATCTATGAAACCCAGAAATGGTTTGGCAAAAGATTGGACGATTCCATGATTTATTGATTTTTAGGGTTTTTAGTGTTTAGGAGTTTTCAGAAAAAGTTGAATTGAAGCAAGGAACAATGAAATAAGATTTGAAAAAGAAGAGACTTACCTATTGGATCTTACCTGGAAAAGCTTGTAGAAGTCTGTAACAATGACAATCTTTGCTATCCCGATCAATTCTGGAAGATCCCCATGATTTCTATGGCATATGCAAGCTCCAAGCCACCAATGCACCCCCTACCTTGCATGAGCAAACGTCAACCATATCAGATTTGTTAATACAAGATAAATAAACTGAATGCTACAAGACAGTAAAATGAAGTAATCATAGATCACAATGAAACTAATGAAAACCCCTTGATCCAAGATGAAGAGAACCGAGCGAGTTGAGGTCCCCCTGTTGCCGCCTAATACACACTTTATGACACAGGAAAGTCACAACCTGCTATGTGTGTCCTTGGGGGCAAGTGAGAGCTGGGGACCACTGTCACCACAG
>LPNX010299571.1:21633-58282 GCA_001517045.1 Pseudotsuga menziesii
CCCCCTATAATCTATAAAAAATCTTTTAATGAAAGAATTTAAACAATTCATAAATTAAAAATATTTTAATTAAAAATTATAAATTAAAAATACTCTACCTATACCTAAGATTAGTCGGCTTCTTTTAAATTGACATCCTTATGAACCAAAGCCTATTGATTCTCCAGAGATGCAACTTACCCATCCAAATTGACTACTTGTCCTGATGATGGTTCCCGATTCGGAATCAAAACGTCGACTAAAAATGTCTACTGCAAAATTTCCGGAAAAACCCTATTCTAACATATCTCACCGCAGAAACCTACAAAATGAAATTGCTACCCTGTACGGAAGGGACATAGCCAAGGAAGCTCGCAGGCTAGAAATGACAAGAATTAAAATTCAACGCAGAGCTGCAGATCTAGACTTCTTAAAAAGATGCAGGGATACCAACATTCTTCCAAAATTTGCCATTGTTAAACACCATTTAAGAAATTACAGAAATAACCGGGCATTTGATCGCTTGGGCTTTGCCATTGTAAGAGGGGAAATTAGAAGAGCACGTGCCACTTTAAACAATTTATCCAACCTAGCATTGAAGCTTCACCTTAAACTGGCCCATTTACTTAGAGCCGATCTTTGGAACACGTTGGATGCATGCGCAGCATTGAGAGCCGAGAAGGAGGGTTGTGCCTCAAGGAAAAAACAAAACAACAAATATGAACTACTGTTTAATAATGCACAAGGTCGCACTAAGGAGAAGGAAGAGTTTGAGAAATTACTGGATCTCACAACACTGGCGACTGTTCCCAATCAGGCACGCAGGATGATGTGTGTGGTGGATAAAGATCCAACAACGCTTGAGGAAGATATTGCTCACAGTGAACCGGAGGTGGATAACACTCATAACGACAGGCTGGAGAAGAACAGGTTAACAACTTCACATGAGTTGAGAAGGAATACCTCCAAAAATCAGCGAGAGATGGAAAATCCACGTGTTTAAAACTACTTTCCACCTTTTACTCTGTCATTCTCGTATACTTTTATACTTAAAAAACACGTTAATTAATGTCTTCTATTCTTATCTATCTAGAGCAAACTGTAATTATATTGCAGAAGACCCCTGTCTACCCACAGGATTCAGCTATTAAAGATCCACAGAGTCTTGCAAATGGGGAGGATCCTGGCCATTTGGAAGAAGATCATTCACGGCATGGGGATGAGTTAGAGCATTCACAATGTTTTTTGGGGGATGGGCTTCCAAAATGCAGGGTTAATGCAAGTGATGGGCTTCCAAAGCGCAGGGTTGATGCAAGCGAGAAGGGGCCACGTCATTGTGAGGAGAAGGAGCAATCACGGCGTGATTTGGAAGATGGGCAGCCACTTCGCCATGTTATGGTAAAAGATGAAGATCCACGCTTCTTGAATAATGAGCAATCGTAGGGGTGGCATGACAACGCTGAGCCACGGCAGGATAAGAATTTAGATGTAGTGCGTCCGTGGTTGTTAAGTAGTAAACTTGAGGCATTTCCCGGAGGGTTAAAAAACACTACCAGCAAACATGTAATCAATCTCTCTGACCACGTACTCAGCATTGAAGAATACAGTGTTCTTAAGAAGGGTCTAGGTTTTGCCCTTGCTCCCAAAAGAATCCCGGTAGATAACATTATTTGCAGCATAGAAAACGCCATCCAAACCCTATCTGAGGATGCCAAAGAAGAGGTGAGGCAAGACTGTGCGGTCATCCTGAGAAAAGCAAGACCACCGAAAGATAACCTTAGGAGAGTAGAAAGAGAAGCCTTAAAAAACCTTAGAAACAATGAGGACATTGTAGTCCTCAAGGCTGACAAGGGGGGAGCGACTGTTCTCCTGAATAACAAGGACTATGTGTCCAAAATGCTTGATCATCTTAGCTCAAGCGGCAGCTATAAAAAACTTAGAAGCAATCTGATTTCTAGAATCCTTAGAGAAGTCAAAAAGGTCATCAAAGGTTCTAGCCTTGATGACAAAAACAAGAAGCTCCTCTTGCCGACTGGAGAAATCACCCCAAGAATTTATGGTTTACCCAAGATCCATAAAGATGGAGTTCCCCTAAGACCAATTGTTAATATGATTGGTTCCCCCACCTATGAGCTTGCGAAATACGTAGCCAAAAAGTTAGGTCCTCTTGTTGGACACATAGAGTCCTTCATTAAGGACTCAACTGATTTCGTCTGTCTAATCTCGAAAGAGAAAATTGACCCCAATGACATCATGGTAAGCTTTGATGTCGTAAGTCTATTTACCAAAATTCCACTAAATGAAGCCATTGAAGTCGTTCAAGAGGTCACTGACACGGAGACAGCTAAATTCGTAGAAATTTGTCTCCGCTCCACGTTCTTCAGTTTCCAAGGGGAATTCTATGAACAAACCAGTGGAGTAGCAATGGGGTCTCCCCTTTCGCCTATTGTCGCTAATCTTTTCATGGAGAAGTTTGAAAAGAAGGTGCTTGAAGCCTATCCCTTGAAACCTAAACTGTGGAAAAGATATGTGGATGACACTAATGTCATTTGGCCTTTTGGTGAACAAGAACTTAACAAATTCTTTGAGCATCTTAATAGCCAATCCGCTGACATTAAATTCACCATGGAAGTGGAAAAGGATGAGAGCATCCCTTTCCTTGATGTCTTAATCTACAAGAAACTTGACGGTTCCCTAGGACATAAGGTCTTCAGAAAGAAAACCCATACCGATAGTTACCTCGATGCAGACTCTCACCATCATCCGGCACAGAAACTAGGAATCATCAATACCCTAGCTATAAGAGCCTCTAGGATTTGTGATGTTGAACATCTGAAGGAAGAACAGGGTAACCTTGTTAAAGTTTTCAAAAACATTGGTTACAAAGAACATGACATCAAGAGAACCTTTAGGAACCCCTCAGGCAAACTAAGAAACCCCAACCAATGCACTGACAAAAACAGGGCCTACCTCCCTTACATTCAAGGCGTCACGGATAAGGTTTCCAAAATCTTAAAAAAGAAATAAATCCTTACAGCGTTAACCCCTAGAAACCATAAGGCAAAAAATGAGGATTGTTAAAGACAAGATTGATGAGCATCAGCATAAAGGTGTCTATAAGGTCACATGTTCGTGTGGCCTTAACTACATTGGGGAAACCGGTAGGTCACTCAAAGTTAGGTTAAAGGAACATGGGGCCGACATCCGCAACCAGCGTGTCCGCACCTCTGCCTTGGCAGAACACTCGGAGAAGTCTAAACACCACATATGTCTTGAAGATTCTTCGTTGCTTGCAAAAGAAAACCACTACTTTAAACGAAGATTCAGAGAAGCCCTAGAAATTATCAAACACCCTAATAACCTTAATAGGGATGGTGGGTTTGAAGTTAGCAGGAATTGGGTCCCCCTTATCAAAGGTCAAAACAAGTCTGAACTGTCTAGGTTATAACCTGTCTCAGATAAATAAATAAATTAACCCTAAAAATCCAATTATTAACAAAACCCTAAATTCTTAATTAATTAATGAACCCTTAATTCCTTAATTAATATAACAAACCCTAATTTAATTAATATAAATAATCTAATTTCTTAATTAAAAAACATAGTACCTTGTTAAAAAACCATAGTATAGTTTTAGAAATAACCCTAATTTCAACTTTAATTATACCTTTAGATAAACTTTTTAAACTTAAATAAAAAAATTTAAAATATTTAATTAACTTTATTAATATTAATATTAATACCAAAGCTTTGTTAGTTTTAGACCAATACCTTATTTTTAAAACTTTAATAAATTCTAAACTTTAATTTTAAAACTTTAAATAAAAATTTTAATAATTTTTTTTTTAATATTACTTTAAAACTATAAACTTTAATACTTAAACTTTATAGAAATAAAAAATCTATAAAAATTTTATTAATGAAAAAATCTTTTAATGAAAGAATTTAAACAATTAATAAATTAAAAATATTTTAATTAAAAATTATAAATTAAAAATACTCTACCTATACCTAAGATTAGTCGGCTTCTTTTAAATTGATATCCTTATGAACCAAAGCCTATTTATTCTCCAGAGCTGCAGCTTACCCATCCAAATTGACTACTTGTCTTGATGATGGTTCCCGATTCGGAATTGAAACGTCGACTAAAAATGTCTACTGCAGAATTTCTGGAAAAACCTTATTCTAACATATCTCACCGCAGAAACCTACAAAATGAAAATACCCATAATAACTCAGACTACATCCATCTGCTGCAAGTGTTAAAAGGTTAAGACATGCTCTACAGCTCATTTAAGTAACAATCACAACAAGTAGCATTCATTTCACTGTCGGTACATCAATCGACCAATACATATATAAGGCTTTATTTATTATTACTTAGACTTAGACATTCAAGACTATACTCACTTCATAGCTGTAGCCAATTTGCTAGTGAAGGGTGAAAGGTGAAAATGACAAGGATAGGACAAAGGATGACTTCCTACTCAACATCATGACACTTTGGATAAGGAAAGGGAAAACTCACTATAACCAATTTCGGACATACAACAACACAAGGAATGGCAGTGCCTCACAGATGGGTGAGTTGTTTAGAGAGTGCTTATTCAACTTAGGCATCATGTCTACATCAAGCTTGATCCAAGTTCATTAGGATCACATTTTATTCCATGGCCTTTTTGGCCTACATGACCCTTTTGGTACTTCACCAGTGCTTAGAAGCACAGCTAATCGCAGCTTTCATCCGGGACATATTTATTTTAATAAGGTCAACAATTTTTGGATATAGCACATTTTTAACCATTACTTTTTTGGACCTTTTCTTATACTCTTCAAGGAGTATTTTAGCATTTCATTGCTCTTGCCCTTTTTACATATGTTAAGAAACACAATTTTACAATTTTCATTTTCCATGGGCGCATATTCAATATTTCAATGCAAGTAGTACATGAGCTTTCAGTTTTAGCCAACAACATCTCAAGTGACTAGGGGGAGTTCTACACAATGCCAAACATTGGGACAACTAACCAGAATGATTTAGGCATACAATCCATCTCACCAAAGGCAAGTTCTGTCACCAATTCAGAGCCGAGACACAATATAAACAGGGAGGCTTGTCCAACAAAAGTTCTAGCGAGGAAAAAGGTCCTCCATGTCATGAGTCAAGAAGTCAGTCGGGTTGAAAACTAAAATGGAAGGAAATGGATGGGCGAACACAGTGGATGATGGAACCAACACTAGCAAGCCAAAACAATGTCAGAAATGACTACCTCTATTCTCCCTAAGGAGGGTAAAACCAATGAGTATAGATCAAGAACTTTCAAGTCTAAGAAGGACATCAATACATAGTACAAGATACAACCAAGTCCATATAATTATGACCACTAGATCATGATACCACAAGTTAATACATGTCACAAGAATTAGTATAAGAGAAATAATAACCATAGCACAATATAAAATGTTGAGTCAATAACCATGCAATAAAATGCATCTGAGACACGATCTGTCCAATGAGAAAGAACTAATATAACACTAGGCATCCATGACACTGGGCTTTATAAAAACTGTCAATTGAAGATGAGTCTCTACCTGCTCTTTGATAAGTTCATGCTTGTTTGAAATCTGTTGCTGCTTCTTGTAAAATGATCCAGGCAATTCTATCTCATTCTTCAATTGTTGCTTCCATTCAGACTAATATGTCAATATCAATATCATCAACACTAGCCTCAAATCCATCGGTCTTGACATGTTTGCTTCCTAAACAGTTTTGAATTAAACTGAAACAGGCGTATATAGACAATGGCCGAGAGCAATGTTCAACATCGGGATAAAACAATTATGCCACCTATAAACTGATAGAAAAATTGGATCACACAATTCCTATCCCTTTTAGATGCATTAATTTAGTACAGAGATTCAGGATGGTACCAATTTTCTCAGTAAATTTTGCATCAAAACCCACAATCTCAATGAACTCTCTAGAAAGAGCTGGGGCACTGGTTAAAGAAGACCAGATCCTCCATAGGATTTGAAGTAAAAAACAAATATTTTGGCCACTTTGTGCATATTTTACAAAAGATATGTTCCAATGGCGATGTTAACATTTCTATGTTCCTTTAAAAAAAATACAAAGCAACATTTAACAATTTTATCAATAATAATAGCCAGTGAAGCAACATTATAGAATAGGGTTGTAGTCACAGATGTTCTGGGAAAATGGGTATGTATTATGTCCTACAAATGTTTCTTTGGTGGCAGAACATAACAAGAAGATGTCCAAGGTAAAGCAAGTCACCCTTGACCCAATGAAGGATCACTTGATCCCTCAGATTGCTGGAAAGACAACCGGTAAGGAGATGTTTTATACTCTAGTCATTCCATATCAGAGTGTAAACATCAATAAAAAGATGGTTCTAAGGAATAATCTCAAATCCACATGGATAAGCAAGAAAAATACTGTAGCCAGTTATTTGATGAAGATTACCCAACTCTGTGATCTGTTGCCGCCTAATTTGCACCTCGGGTAACGTGGCAGAAATCTTCAAGCCACTGGGTGCGACCTTGGGGGAAAGCTCAAGCCAAGTGCTGTCACCTGACACTCAGCTCCTCCGTCTAGGCCAACTCCTAGCGAAGCCAAGGGGGGTGGACCCTAATGAAAAGTAAAATCTAAGGTTTTTACTCTACGAGAGAAATAATTAATTCTAGGAGTTTTAATATGGAATGGATGAATTTAAGAAATTACCAATTACCGCCAACAAAATTTAACCTTAGCAACACCTTAACTCAAATTAGATACACAAAATTCAATGACACATTGCGAGATTAACTTTGCAAAAAAGGAACAGAATAGACCAATGCCAAAATGAAAAGAGTGTTTGCAAATGTGTGTAGCTAGTGGTCTCAGTGAAAGTATTGCAGTGTCTCGGTTGGTAAATTTTAAATTATTAAATGAATTGATTAAGGAATGGGTAAATTGTGGGTTTGGCCCAACAAGTCAAGTCCCTTCGAACTGAGTGCTAAAGCAGTAATACCAAGTGTCCAACAGGGCAAGGATAGACCTGCTTAGAGTAGCCCCCTGACTCTGTAGTGATTACCCTTTGCAACCTCCCGAGTTCTCAAGAAAATTACTTGTGTGGATTTTCCTATTAGATCTAGTAACTCATATCCCTTTCTGATACAACCAACTGATCAGACAAGCTGCAGCTGTGTAGAGCATATGGGCAAGGAGTCTTGGTTTATTTCAATTAGAACATGTTTTCTGATTTAGAAAAAAGATAAAACCCAGGCGTCCTTTCCAGATTCAGTACTCGGGCAAGCCCTTATCCACGAACCTGTACTCAGGAAAGCGAGGGGGTTTATTTTAACTTAGCAGTGCATAACAAAATTGTTTTTTGTTTTTTAATTACTACACTGTAGACACTGAGAGGGGGGGTGAATCAGTGTGAAGCCAATTTTAATTTTTTCTTAGCTTATCACAGTTAGCTACCAATTCATCATTCCATTACTCAACCATAATCATTTCATCACATAGCATAAGCATTTAAATCATCAAGAAGCATAGCACAAAGGAACACAACACCGTATAATTTAGTAATCTTTTTATATTAGTTTTGGTTCGGCTACAACCGTTAGGCAAAATCAGCACCTACTGATATGAAGAGCACCTACTCTGCATCCAGGAACCTGCCTGATTTTCTTAGACCCTGCTAAGAAGGGTTTGAGGTATCCTAACCTCAAAAGCAAGTCAAGCTTGCTTTTACAATATAGTATACTTGTGTTACACAAGAAATCTCTCTCACATCAAAGCTACTCATCTTCTCTACTCATCACATCAACTATTTGTTAATCTGCTCAACACTGCTGCAATAGTATTCTGAATCTTCTTTGTTCATCTTCTGCTGGTCAACACTATTCATCACTGCTGTTCAATCTTTGCTGCTAGTCATCATCAACGCTGCTTATCATCTCTGCTCAGCACACATCAACTCTGCTGGTCCAAAAACTGTTGGCCAATCAGCTCATCAACAGTTGCTCATACTGATCATCTGCTCTACTGCTCAAGGATCATGCCAATCACATCTACTCTGCTCTTATGCTTACCAAGTAGTGCACGTCAAAACTCATACCTTGACTGTGGATAACTTCAGACTATATGCTACCAGACATAATTCATTTCTAACTCAATAACAGTCAACTCTAGAGTTACATACCCTGGATGCACTTGAAGAATGCCAAGTCTGAGTTTCCTTCTCTTGCTAGGACATATACCTTTATCTTTCACTTACCTCAGTTCAACCCTGAACTTTCTCTTCTTATCTTTACTCAACTTATGAAGGTCTGCTATCACCATTTAAACTTTGATCATCACATCAAGGTCTGCATCTTTTAGGAGTGCATCATTACTGGTGTATGCACTTGACCTTGAACTGTGTGTACATTATAGTCATCTAGGAATGTGACATGTAATAGATCACACATTCATACTTACACTTGTTCATTCAATTGCACAGGCTGAACATACCATTTGTACAGACCACACCTTAATTCATATACTTACTGATCTTTGTACCAATCACTGACTTCTGTATAAACACTATACGCTGTACATTATATGCTACTGTCCATAGATACACATTTCTTGTATATAATGTTCACATGAGATTTCACCCCATATGTAGACTTATCATTGCACATAATGTAATCATTCACTGTTTTTACTTGTTCAAACTTACCTCATGCAGATGACTTAAAGAACATACCTCAGAGCTGTCTGTCAACCACCAAATTGCTTCTTCATCTGCTGCATGACTTGATTAGTGAATGTCAAGACTTACACTTGGGGGCTGTGTGCGTCTGGAGAAGATCTCTAAACCATATTGTTCAACACCCATCAACTTTAGGACTGCTTCCAATATGTGCAAGTCACAAAATCAAACTCAGATTTGCTGGTCACAAAACTTCAAGCACCCTCAACTTCATCACTGTACCATCATCAAACCCTAGGGTCTGTGCATACTGTAAGAATTTGGAATGATACTCCAGTTAGGACTTCTTCTGGATCCCCGAGTTCAGAGCAATCTCCTGTGGCTGTCACTGTAGGACTGGAACTTGAAAAGTAGAGTTTGCACTTGATATTTGGTTCCAAAAAAAAATCTCCAAGGCCTTGTAATCTCCCACAAAAAAAATTCAATCTCCTTCCACACCTGTTCACAGAGAAGAGAATGGATTGTCTGCTACAAGAAATATAAACTTAAAGAGGAGCATGCTGCTACAGGAATGATAGCCTCCAATTAAGTCACGACGTGCTGTACTTTAATCTCCAGAGTATACTGTAGATACGCTCCTTGAGAATGCTTGGCTTCCACTATAGATTTCGCCCTCACTAAAATGACTGTTCCAGACACATTTATTTAATTGTTATCAGCCTTTCTTGCTTCACGACTTGGGAGAATGGCTCATCAATAGGCATTCTTGGAGACTTCAACAAGCAAGCAACGTCTTCACATGAAGTATGATGGGTTCCTCTACCAATACACTCTCCCTCTTTCCGATCTTCAGGAGCACCAAACTTCCTATGTACTGTAATTTCAAAAATTCTCAGATCACGCACTGCTGCCACTGTGGACTGTGACAGGCCCAAATAGGGCTTGGGTGAATTGCAGCAGGCCCTAATAGGGCTCGGGTGGCTTGAGACCAATCCTGTAGGTTGCTAGCATCAGTGGAAGGGAACTAGCAGGGCTGCCGTGAGCCTAACAAGACATGAACCAGTCACTTAAAAAAAATTTGCAGCTGCCTTCAAAAATGATGGTCAGACTCCTGCTCCCATGCATTTCCAAAGACACTGCTGCTTCAGCCAGCGAGCTGCCTCAGTAAATTACTACAGAAAAACACCAAAAAAATGTCTTGACTGCTCCCACGAATTTTACCTCAGTCCTCCACCAAAAATTTCCACAGTCTGCTGCTAGCTGTTCCCAAAATTCTCCTCAAACTAACTGCGGCTTTCCTCAGAGCTATCCCACAAAAATTTCCACACCTCTAAAATGAAATCGTGATGGGGTATTTATACCCATTTTCCACCATGTTTTGTTGAGCCGACCTGCCTTTTTTTTAATTTAATTTATTAATAAAAAGAACTTTAAAGTTTTGAGCCGACATACAATGATTTTATGGAGCCGACCTTTGACATAAAATAATTTAAAACAGCTTTGAGTAGGCATACTTGATGCCTTTTGTTTGGGGGTTCTTTCACCATTGTTGCATACTTGCATGAAGTGCCATATCCAATGTCAAAGATTGGGTTGGCATGACATCATTTCTTAAGGACCTCTTTAATCATTTCAAGGAGTGAGTCATCCTTACCACATCATACACATCCATGATCAACATGTACACCAAGCCACACAAGACTACCTTCAAGATCCATCAAGCCATCAAGAATGATCAAAAGCTCCTCCATGTGTGTGGGTTCAAGACCCAAGCCACCACATACAAGGGTGTGTTTCATCACGCCATCTAACCACAAGGGAGACCATACCTCATCATCAACCTTCTCTTAGAGCTACAAAGACTTCAAGGGCTTGAAGAACATCTTCAAGGATACCATTTCATCAGGGTCTACATCAAGTGCTAGCAGTGGGCTTCATGACCAACTTGTGGGTCTTAGGCACCTCTTCATAAGCTTCTTCATCATACCGAGGGCATGTTCATGGTTTCACAACATGTCAAAGACCATACAAGAGTTCCGCCAAAGGCATCAAGGTCATCATCATCATACAAAAGCTCCATGACCCCAACAAGGGTTGCAGGGTCATCAGATCACCAACTGTGGGTCCAAGGACATCCCATGGGGCCACTGCAAGTCCATGTTGGCATCAATGACAATTTCATCAACAATCTCCCCCTTTGTCATTGATGACAACAACTCATGCTCCCCCTATGAGCATGCTCCCTTTTTGTCTTCATCTCTCCCTTTGTTTTCATTTCTCCCCCTTTGGCATCAATGGAAAAGGGTGTCTGAGATCTCTGATCACTGCTGACTGCTCTCCCTATCAATATGCACGATCCTAGGACCTGTCTCTATGCCTGGAGTAACCATCCTTTCTCCTTTGAGTTCATTCTCCAGCCTCATGAACTCAAGGTGTACTAAGGTCTTTGAGAGACCTTACACTTGGCTTGCCATATGGCAGCCATCCTCCCTGCTCTGATCAGATTCTCCTATTTACAACTGCTCGGCAGATTCTCCTATTTACAACTGCTCGGTCTTCCTCATCCATACCTGCTTCTTGACATCTGTCCTTTGAGCATTTGTTCCTTCATTTGTACTGGCTTTCCTTGATGAGATGTCTAGGTAACTTCTCAAGGATTGTTTCCGTGTACTCCAACAATCTTGAGCTTTGTGCCCAAGGCCACTACAGCTATAACACCTCATCTTATGACAATGTGCTGCAATGTGACCAACATTGTTGCATGACCAACATCTGACTAAGCTGTTGGAACTTCCAACACTTCTTTGATCAACTTCATTTCTCCATGCTTGAGAGTGTCCTTGACTGTAGACATTTGTCTTCTGATCTTCAAATCTTCTTGCTGATGTGTATGGAGTACTCCTTCTTGGTTGACTTCTTTGACTGGCACATTCATGGGCTTTGTGTCCAAACCCACTGCAGGTGTAGCATCTCAATGTGTGACATGTGGCAACAACATGTCCGACTTGTTTACATGTCCAACATCTAACTGAGACATTGGGGCTTCCAGCCCTTCTTCTTCCATAGAACCTACAATCCATAGCCTTATGACCAAAGTTAGAACAAAAATAACAATAACCATTGAAGCCACTGTCATACCTGGGTTTTGGAGTTGTTTCTTTAATGAAGTTGCTTTGAGGAATAGACCTAACTCCTTGTTTCATCTTTGAACTTCCAAAATCCTTGTTGTCATGTGTAGATGCCTGGGGAGCAGCTTTGGACGTTGGAGCTGCTTCTGGAGTCTTCGGAGACTAAGTGTCATCTTCAGATTTTTCTTTGTTTTTCTTGTACCCAAGACCAGTTTTGTCGAGTGGAGATCTTTGGCATTCTAAGATCTTATCTAGGACAATTGAATTGTCTTGGTGCTTGACCAAAGCTTCGTTCTTCTTATCTTTCTTCCTGAGACCAACTACCTCCAATTCTAGCTTCTGGACTGTCTCCTTCTTTTCTTCTAGCTGACTCTTCAAGATTTCTTCTGTCCTCTTGGCTTCCTCCAGCTGAGTCTTAAGATCATGATTGACCTCTCTAGTTTCTTCAAGCTCTTGAGCAGGCTTTTCTGATTCTTCCTTTTGACCGATCAATTCAGTCTTTAACTATTCAACTTCAGCATCCTTGTCTTTCATTTGATCTCGCAACTCTTTGTCCTTGTCTTTAAGCTTTTGAAGCAACACTTTCATTGACATGGTCTTCTGCTGATATTCATTCAAGGAGTCCAAGATTTCCTTTTTGAACTTCGTGAAATCACTCTGGTTCAGATTTACTGTGTTTAGGAACCAATTGGCTCTAAGATCAATATTTAGCAATGTGAGATGTATCTGATGTGCAGTCTTTGATAGTCTTTCATCATCTTCTGCAAGAACCTTCTCAATTTCATCACACAAGATATCATTATAATCACAAGAGTCCATACCTTTACTAGAGTCCTCTTCTTTTTTATCTTCTTCTTGATTTAGCTCTTCTGGGGGCTTGTCTTCTGATTTTTTATCTGTCTTTTCGGGTTCTGGTCTTGCCTTCTGATACTCACTCTCCAGCTTGAACCATAGGTCTTTTGCCGAAGTGTACTCTCCTACACTTTCCTTCACTGAGCTAGGAAGTCCATCCATGAGGAACTTCAAGGCTGTAGTGTTGTCCTTCTTTGCTTCCTTCTGTGCAGCTGATTTTCTTTTCTTGTTTGATGGGGCAGGTGGATTGATGACAATATCCCAAACACCAAACTTCTTCAGATAATCCTTAATTTTGCTCCTCCAACTGAAATAATCTGCAATATCCAGTACAGGCATGTCATTGCTTAATGACTCTTTCTTTTCCTCCATTGTGTCTAAGGATCTCCTTCAAGCTTGCTAGGCTCGTGACGAAGGCCAGCTCTGATACCAATTGTAGACACTGAGAGGGGGGGCTGAATCAGTGTGAAGCCAATTTTAATCTTTTCTTAGCTTATCACAGTTAGCTACCAATTCATCATTCCATTACTCTACCATAATCATTTCATCACATAGCATAAGCATTTAAATCATCAAGAACAATAGCACAAAGGAACACAACACCATATAATTTAGTAATCTTTTTATATTAGTTTTGGTTCGGCTACAACCGTTAGGCAAAATCAACACCTACTCTGCATCCAGGACCCTTCCTGGTTTTCTTAGACCCTGCTAAGAAGGGTTTGAGGTATCCTAACCTCAAAAGCAAGTCAAGCTTGCTTTTACAATATAGTATACTTGTGTCACACAAGAAATCTCTCTCACATCAAAGCTACTCATCTTCTTTGCTCATCACATCAACTGTTTGTTAATATGCTCAACACTACTGCAATAGTCTTCTCAATCTTCTCTGTTCATCTTCTGCTGGTTAACACTATTCATCACTGCTGGTTAATCTTTGCTGCTGGTCATCATCAACGCTGCTTATCATCTCTGCTCAGCACACATCAACTCTGCTAGTCCAAAAACTGTTGGCCAATCAGCTCATCAACAGTTGCTCATACTGATCATCTGCTCTACTGCTTAAGGATCATGCCAATCACATCTACTCTGCTCTTATGCTTACCAAGTATTGCATGTTAAAACTCATACCTTGACTGTGGATAACTTCAGACTATATGCTACCAGACATAATTCATTTCTAACTTAATAACAGTCAACTCTAGAGTTACATACCCTGGATGCACTTGAAGAATGCCAAGTCTGAGTTTCCTTCTCTTGCTAGGACATATACCTTTATCTTTCACTTACCTCAGTTCAACCCTGAACTTTCTCTTCTTATCTTTACTCAACTTATGAAGGTCTGCTATCATCATTTAAAATTTGATCATCACATCAAGGTCTGCATCTTTTAGGAGTGCATCATTACTGGTGTATGCACTTGACCTTGAACTGTGTGTACATTATAGTCATCTAGGAATGTGACATGTAATAGATCACACATTCATACTTACACTTGTTCATTCAATTGCACAGGCTGAACATACCATTTGTACAGACCACACCTTAATTCATATACTTACTGATCTTTGTACCAATCACTGACTTCTGTATAAACACTATACGCTGTACATTATATGCTACTGTCCATAGATACACATTTCTTGTATATAATGTTCACATGAGATTTCACCCCATATGTAGACTTATCATTGCACATAATGTAATCATTCACTGTTTTTACTTGTTCAAACTTACCTCATGCAAATGACTTAAAGAACTTACCTCAGAGCTGTCTATCAACCGCCAAATTGCTTCTTCATCTGCTGCATGACTTGATTAGTGAATGTCAAGACTTACACTTGGGGGCTGTGTGTGTCTGTAGAAGATCTCTAAACCAGATTGTTCAACACCCATCAACTTTAGGACTGCTTCCAATATGTGCAAGTCACAAAATCAAACTCAGATCTGCTGGTCACCAAACTTCAAGCACCCTCAACTTCATCACTGTACCATCATCAAACCCTAGGGTCTGTGCATACTGTAAGAATTTGGAATGATACTCCAGTTAGGACTTCTTCTGGATCCCCGAGTTCAAAGCAATCTCCTGTGGCTGTCACTGTAGGACTGGAACTTGAAGAGTAGAGTTTGCACTTGATATTTGGTTCCAAAAAAAAATCACCAAGGACTTGTAATCTCCCACAAAAAAAAATTCAATCTCCTTCCACACCTGTTCACAGAGAAGAGAATGGACTGTCTGCTACAAGAAATATAAACTTAAAGAGGAGCATGCTGCTACAGGAATGATAGCCTCCAATAAAGTCACGACGTGCTGTACTTTAATCTCCAGAGTATACTGTAGATACGCTCCTTAAGAATGCTTGGCTGCCACTATAGATTTCGCCCTCACTAAAATGACTGTTCCAGACACATTTATTTAATTGTTATCAGCCTTTCTTGCTTCACGACTTGGGAGAATGGCTCATCAATAGGCATTCTTGGAGACTTCAACAAGCAAGCAACGTATTCACATGAAGTATGATGGGTTCCTCTACCAATATACTCTCCCTCTTTCTAATCTTCAGGAGCACCAAACTTCCTATGTACTGTAATTTCAAAAATTCTCAGATCACGCACTGCTGCCACCGTGGACTGTGACAGGCCCAAATAGGGCTTGAGTGAATTGCAGCAGGCCCTAATAGGGCTCGGGTGGCTTGAGACCAATCCTGTAGGTTGCTAGCATCAGTGGAAGGGAACTAGCAGGGCTGCCGTGAGCCTAACAAGACATGAACCAGTCACTTAAAAAAAATTTGCAGCTGCCTTCAAAAATGATGATCAGACTCCTGCTCCCATGCATTTCCAAAGACATTGCTCCTTCAGCCAGCGAGCTGCCTCAGTAAATTACTACATAAAAACACCAAAAAAATATGTCTTGACTGCTCCCACGAATTTTACCTCAGTCCTCCACCGAAAATTTTCACAGTCTGCTACTAGTTGCTCCCAAAATTCTTCTCAAACTAACTGCGGCTTTCCTCAGAGCTATCCCACGAAAATTTCCACACCTCTAAAATGAAATCGTGATGGGGTATTTATACCCATTTTCCACCATGTTTTGCTGAGCCGACTTGCCTTTTTTTTTAAATGTATTTTATTAATAAAAAGAACTTTAAAGTTTTGAGCCGACATACAATGATTTTATGGAGCCGACCTTTGACATAAAATAATTTAAAACAACTTTGAGTAGGCATACTTGATCCCTTTTGTTTGGGGGTTCTTTCACCATTGTTGCATACTTGCATGAAGTGCCATATCCAATGTCAAAGATTGGGTTGGCATGACATCATTTCTTAAGGACCTCTTCAATCATTTCAAGGAGTGAGTCATCCTTACCACATCATACACATCCATGATCAACATGTACACCAAGCCATACAAGACTACCTTCAAGATCCATCAAGCCATCAGGAATGATCAAAAGCTTCTCCATGTGTGTGGGTTCAAGACCCAGGCCACCACATACAAGGGTGTGTTTCATCACACCATCTAACCACAAGGGAGACCATACCTCATCATCAACCTTCTCTTAGAGCTACAAAGACTTCAAGGGCTTGAAGAACATCTTCAAGGATGCCATTTCATCGGGGTCTACATCAAGTGCTAGCAGTGGGCTTCATGACTAACTTGTGGGTCTTAGGCACCTCTTCATAAGCTTCTTCATCATACCGAGGGCATGTTCATGGTTTCACAACATGTCAAAGACCATACAAGAGTTCCACCAAAGGCATCAAGGTCATCATCATCATACAAGAGCTCCATGACCTCAACAAGGGTTGCTGGGTCATCAGATCACCAACTGTGGGTCCAAGGACATCCCATGGGGCCACTGCAAGTCCATGTTGGCATCAATGACAATTTCATCAACATACACTGCTCAAATATTTTCCCTTATGGTACTTCGGTATAGCGCAGTGGGTAAGTATTCAGGTTACTTTTACACAACTTAAACAAAACATGAAATGATAAAGAAAGACAACTACGCTACCAGCATATAAGAAAACAGAAAAATGACACCGACACAAATCCCCCAAGGGGGATGGGGACCGGGCTCTACTGAGCCTACTCAAACTTGTTTTTATTAATCGGTTACAATGCTTCAACAGAGAATGCTCTTTGGTCCTTGTTATCTGGGATCCAAAGGCTTACAACATGCAAAGGAAATAGTCCCAGCTAAGGGGAAAGCTTCCTGGGAGCTCCGGATGTTCGAAAAAGCTAATTTCGGGCAGAGTTTCCTTCTCTTTTTTGATGGGCCTGCTAAAACCCAGCAAGCATATGTCAATGAAAGATGCCCAAAAACACTTTGGAAGTGTCTTTGGGCAGCATGCAAAAATTTACAAAAAAAATCTAAGTAACAACTGATTACAGAAACAAAGAAACAACTAAGTAAGGTAAGCTAGAAATCTTGCCTTCTTAGAATCTTTGCTTGCCTCTTGAGAAGAATGGCAAGCAAATATTAAGCACAAAATGCTAGATCGAACTTTAAAATGCATAGAAACTCTTTCAACAAGTTTCTTTTTTTAATTTTCAAAAAAAATTTAAACTTGCAGAAAAAAAGGGAAAAGTAACTAGATCTAAAATTTTAAATGTACCTTTGAAGCAGACTAGAAATATAAACTTTTAGACATAAGATCTACCTTTGATATGACTTTAGATGCTAGATCTAATGTGGAAACGTTTGAAACCGAAAGAGAATTTTAAGAAATTTGTAGATCAAAATTCAAAGAACCCAGAGTAGAGCAAAAAATAAATGACAGAAAAAGCTTCCTTGGTGAGATCGGAGGGACAGAGCTTATTTTCAAATTTTACTGAAGGAAAGGTAGAGCACATTCGCTCATCAATACTCCAGCATTAGCTTCCTGCAAAAGATTATCAACACTAGCAATGGGGATTAAAAAATACCTGTATAAACCGAAAGAGACTACAACAACAATGTAGATCCAAGCATGAAATCATACATATATCAAATAGTCTTCCTCGACTTGTAATAAAAGAGTAACCTGACAAGAATTAGCTTTTATCTCTACAAAAATACCATTTCCTTCCGAAAGCAAGTTAATCCCAAACATATGCAAGCATGAAAACAAATACAGGTTACTTCACAAATGTAGAGTAAACTCTATCCAAACATCCATAGATCCCACACAGAAAATGCCTCCAAAGCCTTTTATTCACAATACTTCAAGAAAACTAATACAATATTACAAGCAGAGGTTCCACCTTTGATCTCCCTCAACAAAGGAGAAGAGACCAGCTTATATAAGAAAAGGGAGACCCAGGGGGGTCTCATCAATACCTGGAGTAGAGCTCCAGTGGTGGAGTTGATTGTAGAATAATCCAACGTCAACTTGAGGTGGGACTCAAAGTGCTGGTCACTTGGATGGATTCGATTGCATGAAGGATACGCCACCTCTCCCATGAAGAGGTGCGTACTCAACAAGATCTTACCAACTCGCTCCTAGAATGCCACATGCATCAAAGCCATGCGTAATCACGCCACATCCCAATCTACCCTTAAATGCTAATACATTCGCGTGGGTCTGGGGTGATACTTTGGTTTATTATCCATATGAGCCAAATCGTAAATCATCAATACGGAAAGTACACATGGTTTGTTTTGGTGATTCGTTAGCTCCTTAGTCAATCCAACTCAAAATGCCAATTCCTTAGCATGACCAACCATGACGTGAGGAAATCTGGCGAGTTAATTTATTGTTTGACGTCACCCTCCAATACCCATTCGCCCACCTTCATAAAATAATAAACAATGATTGGTATTATTTTACAAACCAAGGTTATGTTTAAATGATGGGGCCACTCCTTGGCTAGCGCAACCATGCTCACAATTAGCGTGACTACATTTGAGGTTGACGTCACCTCTCCACATTTATTCACTACCACTTACTTTATAACCAAACTTTGTCAACAAATGAGTGGAGGTATGAGTCGCTAGTCACATGGGACCTTTGCCATGTCACTCAAATCAGTTTTTAAATTGATTTTGACTTTTTTTTTCTATTTTGACTTTAGTGCCAATTTGTCCAATTTTAGCATTAAAATGCTATTTTATGCACTTTTAGCCCAAATAATGCCTCACGGGGTGCTCTGACTACCCGATCGATGTAGAAAGTGGTCCCACGGGTAAAGTGGACGCTCCGGGTGTGAAAACGAGTGTCCCCATGTCAAAAACGGACTCCGTATCTGATTTTTATTACAATCTGAAGTTTTTTAATTAAACCATTAAAAAAATGGCTTAAAAAACGGAAAAAAAATATATTTTTTGCGGAAATTGACGAAACTCTAGGGGGACCTAGTACATGTCCATACGACTCAATTCGAATGCATAGAATTGTGAAAAACACCGACACGAAGGCTCTAATAACCTCCCTAGGCCGCAACACCAAGATGACTACACCAGCTTTGAAGGTGTGAGTGAAAAACTCAGAAATTATTAGTCGTTTGTTCAACAACCAATAATAACCAAGGGAAAAAACACTTCGGGCTAGTCGGCTTGATGCTTAAGTCTGGAAAGCCGAGACTTTTATAAAAAATTAAATGCTATGACATTTTTTACAATTTCCCCAAGGGGGTATGAACATGCGTTACAAAAAATAAAACGACCCTGGAGGCCTGAAAGGACCTCTGAACTCTGAATATGAACAAGTATCTTGTTTATCACTGGCGGCTCACTGAAAGTCCAACTAGGTGCAGCCTAGTCGGTAACATGATCAACTTGAAGTAGTTGGAAAAGAGGTCAAGAGTAAAGAGTTAGTACTCATAGCCTTAATGGGTTATCATCTTATTGGCAAGGTTAGTTCAAAGTGTCTATGCCCAAGATAATATTTCCACCTTTTCGAAGCTAAGGGAGGAATTCATCTAGGAGGAGATAAGATTGAAGACAATTGCAGGGAGACACGAGGAAGAGCAGAATCTAGCCCTCATAGACACGATGAATAAGGATTGTAAGAAAGGAGAATTTGAGAAGTACAGAGAGGAAAGAAAGATGATTCAAGGGCAAGAAAGTCTTAATCCATTTCAAGTGTTTCAAGTCTCAAAATTCTGGCCACTATGCTTCTTAGTGTCCTTAGAAGGAGCAAGGCAAAACACAACATCAAAAGCGTTTGTAGGGAGTGCAAAAGCCTCTACCGGAGTGGATAAGCTTTCATTCAAGTTTGGTATAGCGTTCTCCATGGTATCATGTCTTTCATCTAACATCGTGTACCATGTCTAGTGTCAAATGGTATGTGGACAATGGAGGATCCAAACATATGACCTTCAAGAAAGAAGGCTTTCAATATACTTAAGGAGGAGGACGCAGATATACAAGTGGAGCTAGGTGATGATGCCACGTATCCAATAGCATGAGTTGGATCCATCTATTTCATATACCCTCAGATGAGGTTCTTGAGCTTAGTGGTGATTTATATGTTCCTAGCTTGACTAAGAATCTACTTTCAGTTTCAGTTACGACAGAGACAGAAAAGTTCATAATATTTAAATTTAAACATAATTTACTAGCATTTTAACGCAGAAAAAATTATATGGAAAGAATAGGCATACCTTAAGACAGTGAAGTACAGCAGAGCCAAAGTGAAGCCTGCAAGCACTACATCTTGCCGTATGTAAACCAACCATCCTCCTATAGTAGGAATATGTAAGAAACTTTGTAACAGTTTTCTGCTCCGACTTGTCATTTCATGTTTCTTCTTGATTGAATCATTTCCTTCCGTAGCACTGAAATGAACTGTGCTCATATCCTTCTTTGGGCCATCATGTGATTCACTAGAAGAAACATGAAATGATCTTTAGATTCAAACAGGGAACACCATAATATACAAAAGATAGAATCCAATATTCTAGTCCAACAGAATATATTCCAACCACTAGAACAATTGTAGATGCCAACATAGATACATAACTCATAATGAAACTGGAAGCAACAGGTGCCAGCAACTTGCAGCTGAGATCAATTCGGCCTGTGATTGCATTCATTTTAATAAGAAGGCCAGGTGGCTGACTTTCAGATATCACAACAAACCTACGATTTAATAACCCAGAAATGAGACTCAGATATACCAACAGCATGACATATTTGTACCCTTGTACTTCCTGGGAAAATTCAGAAATACTATGCAATCAAGGAAAATCAGTAAGCAATATTATGTATCAAATTATCAATATATTTGCAAGGCATATTGTGGGGTTAATGATTCTCTTTTAGTTGCTTCAGTTGTTTTATTCTTTAAGACCATAGGATCTATGGTGTAAGTGCCAACTCCAAGACAGTTGATATTTAAGACACTAGAGAGAATAATTTTGCATATATTTATGTTCATTTTTTATTGTCCAGAAAGTTGATATATAGCTGTGAATTATATTTTCCAAAAATTTATGGTCTTCATTACCTGTTATCTATTGCAAGATTTGACGATAAGTCTATGAACGGAAGCACAGTCCACAGCATTGAGATCAAGATTTTCTTTGATCAACAGTCATAGATGATTTCTTAGATTAATTAATAATTTCTGCAAGCATAGGCAGTCAACATGGAGATTTCACCAACTCAACCAAGCTCCGAAGCATTGGTAGAAGGCTTGGCATGAGAATGTAGAGATGCTGGTGAGTATATCTTGATGATGGCGACTTTAGAAAGTTATGCATGTTAGTTTCAGACTATCATCGGAGTGCCTTTAAGCTATACTGCCTCTTGAAGGATTGGAATCGGGCAATTCTTTGTAAAAAAGAAATCGTCTTCCCATCCAAACCACTAGTTTAAAAATATTTTGCCTTTAAAAAACATAATAGCAAATGAAAATTGCACTATAATTGAATGTCAACCCTGGGCATAAAGGGTTAAATGGAAAACCTCCTATTATTAGTCTGAAAAAATGTCCAAGGAAAGATAACAGCTTGTGTGGTTTTTGCTTCTGTTTTTAATCTCCAATGGAGAAAAAATACATACTTAATCATCAAATAATCTCATAAACAGAAATTGTAGTGTGTGAAAAAGCATAAAACTGAAAGTAAGTACAATAAATCTCAAAATACAGAACTTTCAAGAAGGAATAAACCGCTCTTTATGGTTACTGGGCATACCCAAGTGGGTGCAAATTGACAGCACTGTAATTATGGCACAAAAATGCCTGTAACATAAAGATGGATTAAATAGATCACAGTGATTTGGTACCCCACATGAATGATCAAGTGGAAGCAATGAGAAAGTGGTACAAATGTGCCTTCAACCTGGTGGGGAAGAGATTACATAAGAATTAAATGAAATAAAACAATTGAAGAGTAGAAGTGAGGGCCAAGTTTGTTGTTGGGACAAAGCTCTCAAAGGCTTTCTTTTGAATGATGGATGATTTGACTACCAGAGTTCTTTTGTCTATTCTTGTACCAATTAATAAGTAATTATGAGAAATATAGGCAACAAACCCTTTTTAGTTGAATCTATCCTTTTACATACAAAGAATGTTTTCCAGCACTTACTCTCTTTAGGGGGCCTCCCGCTGTTTTTGTATGGAATTCTCATGATGGATGAATCTCTAGTCACTTTGACCTAGCTTCGTCTGTAGTGGACATTAATATAATTTCAATTTTCACATGCTACTTTAAAACCATAATTTGCATATATAAACTTCTCACAGTATAGAGCTCTATGATTCAAACAATTTGTTTGTACATATATCTAGATAGATGGGAAGGGCAGATCTAAAGAGTGATAGATGAAACTTCTCTTTCACTCTGTGTGTGAAGGTGGAAAGCACCATTATTAGGCCCCTAGCATCACTGGTCAGTGTGATAATTTCCTTGAACGTGACATTTCTTTGCATTATTGTCACAATAGAATTAGACACTTACCAATCTCTTTCTATCAAAATAGCACCTGCAAGGCTTGCTAGAGTACAATGGCTACAGATACATTTACAACAATGACAAGGGCAATAAAAGTTGGTGTTCCAATAGCTGACTTAGAGTAACTTAGTGTTGACCACCTAACCAACTAGGTGGGCAACTATGCAACATGCACATGAAACATGTACCTTGAAGATGAGAAAGATGTAATTGACAAAAATTTTCAAGCGAGGAAGTTTTTTTCTTTCCCCTCTAACCTTTTCTCCATGAAAGTTCCGCATTGCTACCTACTAGGTCATGCTTAGTTGGTCTTATCAAGAGAGCTGGCAAAGATGAACAAACTTTATTGTCCATTCTTGAGAGTTCAGAAGTCCACCAAGCTTTTTTTGGGAGATTTAAAAAAAAAATTGTAATGTATGTTCATACCCCCTTGGGGAAATTGTAAAAAAAGTGCTAGCATGGTCAATTTTATAGAAGGCTCGGCTTCCTAGACTTAGGTATGAAGCTTACTAGCCCAGATTGTTTTTTCCCTTGGTATGTATTGGTTGGGTGAACAAACAACTAATAATTTCTGAGTTTTTCACTCACACCTCCAAAGTTGGGGTAGTTGTCTTGGTGGTCAGGCCTTAGGAGGTTATTAGAGCCACTATGTCAGTGTTTGTAAACATGCTAGGCATTCAAATTGAGTCGTATGGACATGTTCTAGGTCCCCCTAGGTTTTTGTTCAATTTTGAGAAAATAAATTTTCCTCGCAAAATTAAGCCATTTTTTAATGGTTTAATTAAAAATTTAGTAGAGCACATAAAAGATGGGCCCGGAGTCCGCTTTTGGCACGAGGATGCTCGTTTTCACACTCAGAGGGCCCTATTTACCCTAAATGAAACTTTTCCTATGTTTCGGGCAGCTAAAACATCCCGGAAGGCATTATTTAGCTAACGGAGCATCAAATTGGCATTTTAATGCTAAAGGTGCATCAATCTGGCACTAAAGTCAAAAATTGAAAAAGTCAAAAATCAAATATTAAGTGATGGGGTGACATGGCAAATGGGTCCCCCATGAGAATGCGACCCTCTCCAAACATAAAGGCACTTAAACTTTGGTTTATCTTCAAAGTGGCGAGTGTTTTAATTAAGTGGTGACATCAACCATGAGGGGAAAGCACTAGCACCAAGTATGGATTGCGATAGGAAGAAGGGTGGACCCCTCATCTTGTAATGAAGTGTAGAAAAAATTGGATAAATTTAATATGATATATCATTCAATGTTTGAGATAGCGCATGGGTTGGTAGAAGACCCACACGTGAGGATTAACGCCAACCTCTTTGAGATAGCGAGTGGTTGGGTGTGTTGGCACTTGATGAATGAGTTGGCGGAGTTTGGTGGGAGAGGTGGCATTTGCATCTCCAGTTCCACTCCCCTCTCACTCACTTCAATTCAGTTAGACTCCAATCAACTGAACTCCCTCTGTCAGTGTTAGATGCACCCACTTCCTCTTGCTCCGGCTATAAATAAAGTACAACCCTTTGATTCCAAACTAGTTAGAGTTGGATCAAGAGCTGGTCTACTATTGTAATACTGTGATATTCATTCTTTTTGCTTGAGAATAAAGAATATTTGGAGGCGAAACTGTGTAATGTTATTGTGTGTGGAGTACCAGCGTCACGTTGCAAATGTGGTGGATTTTTTTGTTACTTCTTCTCAATTCTTGCTTCATCTTTGTACTGGCCTTGAGGGATTTAGCTGAATTAATAGTAGAGATTTGCAAGTAATATTACTTGTTTGTTTTTGTTCATAACATATGTGTTTAAAGATCTAAATTGTACATGTTAAATAAGCTTATTTGCATGTTATATTTGTCTTTTTTTTCATATATTATCTAGATCTTACGAGGTGCTTGCAAGTTTGTGATCTAGCTTCAAGTTGCCAAGTACGAAGAAGGTTTGAATCTAGGTTGATCCCATTCCATCTCCAACAAAATTTTTAAAGCACTGTCCCTCGGCACTCCACGAAATGGTTTTCCTTAGTTGATTTGTTCCAGCAACAAATCGAGCTCCACTTCTCTTCCTCCTTTCAAATCAACTTCTCCCTAGTTACTTTTCTTGTTCATGAGGATCTACGTTGTTTTAATTGAAATCATTTATTAGATCTCATTTACAAGTGTTGACAAAGCTAGATCTCATAGTCCTTCAAAGTTTCATAAGCACTTTAAGTAGATCTAGCTTAGGAAAGCTCTTTTTAGCAAGCATTTTAAAGTAGATCTTAGACTTGTTTAAAAGAGTAATTTTCTTTGATCCTTAAAATTAAATTTGGCATCTAAGTGCACATCATATTGGTTGTCCAAAACTCAAGCCAAGATCCCAAGGAAAGTTTGATTTCCTTGGTTATTTTTTGCATTTTTTATCATAATTTTAACTTGGGAAATTTTAGAATATTATTTTTTGGATGTTCAAAGACACTCTTAAAGTGTTTTTGAGCATCTTTAGCTCATTGTTTTTGCAGGTTTGGCGATAAAAAAGAAGGAAGAGCTGGAAAATTTTCGAAGATTTAAGCCATTAAAGGCTTCCCATGACTCCCTTCTTGCTTATAGTAAAAACATTTGACGTTTTGTAAGCCTTTGAATCCTAGATAACAAGGATCAAAGTGCATTTCCCTTTATGATTATTGTAACCACATAATAAATACTCAGAGTAGTCTCTTCAGAGCCCACTCCCCATCCCCCCTGTGGGGATTTGCGTTGGTGTCACTTTTCATGGTTTTTTCAAGTTTTTTCTTAGATTAGTTAATGTTTGCAGATCATATACTTTAAGCCTTACATTTCATTATTATTTTGAAAAAGTAATACAAATACTAGCCCCACGACTTCCTGAGTTACCCGAAAGGTGTGTTGCCGCCTGATTCGCACCTTGGGTAACATGGCAGAAATCTTCAAGTCACTGGGTGCGACCTTCGGGTTGTCACCTGATACCCGACTCCTTCGTCTAGGCCAACTCCTAGCGAAAGCAAGGGGGGTGGTCCCTATGATAAGTAAAATCTATTGTTTTTACTCTACAAAAGAAATGATTGATTCTAGGAGTTAGTGTATTGAATTAAATCTTTAGCAATGAGTTACTGCAAATGAATTATAATAAAAGCAGCATTGATAATTCAAACACCATTAATGACAATATACAAAAATTGAATTAACTATAAAAATGCGAAAGACCTGTGCCAATTGAATATGGAGTGCTTGTGTAAAAGGGTTATTGTGGTTTCAGTGAAAGTATTGCAATGCCTCGTTGGTAAGTTTTAAGATTTATTAGATGAGTTGATTAAGGAGTGGCTTAATTGTTGGTTGTTTTTATCTATTTGGTAATTATTTGGATTATTAGTAGGAAAGGGGATTCTCAATATACCACGAAGGTACAGGGAATATGTCTAGACACACACATTGTGGTAGCACACGAGGAAATGTGGGTTGAATGGAGTCGCAGGGGAATGTTCAACACTACACCAACAAAGATGTAGCCTAACGGGGCCCCGCGGTCACTTTTCAGTGGTTCCTGCTTCATCTGTACAATTTCCCCACATTTAGAAAAACACAACGTTGGATTTTCATTGTTTAGGGAGATTAATTAAAAATTAGACTAATTACTAGTCACCTAAACCCTTTTCTGATACTACCAATTTATCAGACAAAGTTGCGGTGGAAGTAGACAATACGAGGATGAAGGCCTTGTAAATTTTAAATGTTTTGGAACAAATTTTTCTGATTAAAAAGTAAATCCCAAGATCCTGTTTCCAGATTCAGTACTCGGGAAATCACTTATCCATCAACATGTACTTGGGAAAGCAAGGGGGTTTATTTTAAACTCAACAATGTATAAAAAGAAAATTCTCTAATTACTACACTGCTCAAATCTTTTCCCATTCAGTACTTCGGTATAGTGCAGTGGGTAAGTATTCCGATTACTTTGCAAATAAAAAACTTAAAGAACCATTGAAATAGTGAAAGAAAGCAACAATCTACACTAACAACATGAAAACCACGAAAAAGGACACTGACGCAAATCCCCCCACGGGGGATGGGTACCGAGCTCTGATGAGCCTACTCGAGCCTTATTACAATTTTGAAAACATGAAATAAAAGTGCACTTTGGTCCTTATACTTTGAATCCAAAGGATTACAACAACAGAAAAGAAAAGAATTTTGGTGAAAAGGGAACTCCGTTATGCTCTTAATGGTTCATTTTCCAACAAAACGACGAGAGTTTTCTTCTCCTTTTTCTTATACCTGCAAAAAATCAGCAAGCAATCAAATACAAAAGATGCTCAAAGACACTTTAAGAGTGTTTTTGAACAATCTTCGGAAAATTTTAAAAAAAATTCTAAGTCAAACTAGTGTAAGGAAATAACAAAAGAACAAGTCCTTTTGTGGATCTTGGCTTAGTTTTAGGGCATCTAATGGAAAGCACTCTTATCTTGCAAGATTTAAGTTTTCAACTATAAAAAAATAAAACTTTTATCTTACCCTTTAGACCTTAATAAAGAAAGCAGCTAAGAAACAAAAGAATCTATATACTAGATCTAGCTTGCAATATGAAACTTCTTTTATGGAACAACTAGCATCTATTTGGATTTTCCAGAGGAACTAGATCTAGATGTGATTTTAACCCTTTAAAATGATAGATCTAATTCAATCTGTAAATTTAAAATAGTAAACAAAGTAGAGAAGGTATAAGGAGAAAGAGAGGAGCGGCTTGGATCTTTGAGCAAAGAAGACTTCGAAGGTTAAATGTGTGGAAGACCGAGGGTTTGATCTTCTGTGAGATCTAAAAGAATAGGATCAAGCAAGCTCTTTCCTTCTTCAAATCAGATAACTTGCAGCTAGAAACATACTTGCACACAACCCATTAAATCTAGAAATGGAACAAGAAAGAAACCAAGACAATATGAGCATAAATAAATGATACATATAAATATTGAATCTCTAAGTTACTGCAAATAAAATAATAACTAAATCACACAAGTTCTAGCAATCTTTCCTATAAAATTGATACCAATCCTACTAGTAGGCTAGATTTTCATAAAGCAAGTGCACAAAGACCAAATACAGGTTACCTCATGAAACCGAGATAATACATCCCCTCAATTGATAGCATCACACAACATGGACCTCTAAAGCCTCTTTATTTCTCAACATCAAAAGATAGTACAACAAATACAATTCTCAAGCCTTTTCTCAACAAACTCTAACTAGTTTGAAAGAGGAGAGCAAAGCTTTATTTATAACAAAAGCAGGCCCAAGGGGGCACCACCAACACTGAAGATCAAGCTCAATTGAGCTTGAGTGATCCAAGGAATCGGTAGGGAGATTATTAGTCTAACTGAAGTGTTGGTATGGAGTAGGTGCCACCTCAAACAAGGTAGGCGACCTCACTCTACCTACCAAGCCACATCAACACCACTCGCATGCTTCTTCTACCTCACGCGAATACTCCCACAAACCTCACGCGAGTGGTTATACCAATAACATGCACTTCCTCACAATAACGTAAGCATATGGTATACTCACATTAATAAATAGAAAACATTTAAATGCACTTCACGCATGATCGAGGTCCACTCCCTCATGCTACCGTAGTACCACCACACTTAACGTGACTTGTAGAGGTTGACATCATCCTAAATAAACACCCACACCACATAACAAAACCAAAGTTTAAACTCCTCATATGGAAAGGGACGCATGAGATGGGGCCTGTTGCCCACCTATTTCGACTAGGTGGCAACTCCATGTACATGAAGATGTACATAGTTGTACAAATTGTACCTCGGAAAAATCTGAGGATTTTTTCACTTCTGCAGGGCAATTGCCCCTTTGTAAAACGAAATGTCCGCTCCCCTGCATGGGAAAATTAATGTAATTATATGTGCTAGTATGGGTCATATGGTATGGATGCCACACCATGGAACTAGTTGTTAGGGAAGTCCCCTCATCGAGTGTTTTTTCTCTTTCCAATTAATCTTGTTGAGTAAACGATTTTAATTGGTTTGGTTTTTCACTCAAAATCCTCCAAAGTGGTGACGAGCATTCTAGCAGTCAAGTCCATGGGGTGGCTAAGATTTCAAAATGTTATTCATGACCATGCTAGACATTTGTATAGAGTCTTGCGGAGTTTCGTTATGCTTTTATTAAATTTTTCCAGTTAATTAACTTCACCCCTTGGTGGTTAATTAACTCAGTTTTGACGTAATAATGTAATTGCTCAAGCACTAGCATTTTGTAATAGGGGCTATGAATGCAAGGTAAATTGCTATGAAACCCCCTAAGCCACTGCTTTGAGTCCCATTCCATTCTGATAAGTGGTTGAAGAGATAGACCAATTTTGGTCAGGAGGGGTCTATCTCCCCTAGGGAATTTTTAATTTTCCCTAAGTCAAAAATTCATATTATTTGATTTTGAAGGAAAAAATCAAATAATGCCATGGTAATTTTGTTTGGGGGTTCCTAAGCATAGGGAAATTTATTTCAATATTTTTTCCACCACCCCATGGCCAAGATATTAATTTTTGAAATTATTTTTAAAATTTTCCTAAGTTAAAAATTGGGAAATTTTAAAATTTAATTTTAAAAATTAAATAAAAGTGAATTTTGAAGTATATAGCCTAAGTCTAAAGGTTGAATAATTTTGGAGGAAAAGGCTATGGTCAAAGCCAAATTTAGAGCTCATTTTAAGTGGAAAAGCCTCACTAAAGTGGAGCGCTCAAGCTAAAGGGCCTCCAAAGAGGGGTGCTATTGGTAAAAACACCATATAGTGGGCGTCAAAGTTTAGAGGAGGGGCGCTACTTGGGATAGAAGGGCGCCAACCTTAGAGACTCCTCCAAATAAGGAGGACGCCACCAAATAAAGGGACGTCTCAAGCAAATAAGAGGGCGCCACTCCAATATAGAAGGGCGCTAGCACTTAGAAGGAAGCGCTGCCCATTATGATGAGGGCGTCACATTGATTTAGAGGAGGCGCTAGCTCTAGTAGAGGGCGCCACATTTGGAGGAAACGCCCAACTTGGAGGAGGGCTCCTATGATGGGCCCACATCTAACCACAAAAAAGATCTAAGGGTGGACGTTTTAGTCAAAACCCTAGATCTAAGGGTGGAAAATGGTGAAGACATGGATCAAGCACCTTAGCCATTGATTAAATAGCAATCTAAGGGTGTAGATTGATTGAGAGTGCTAAAAACTCAAATACCTAGATCTACTGGTGAAGATTTAACCTATATCCAGATCTAATCTTGGCCATTAATCTTCAAGGGGTTGGGGTTGCTTCTCAACTATAAAATGGGGGTCTCACTCCCTCATTTCACAACTTCTCTGATGCTATTGTTATGCTGCCGGAATCTTACTCCATATTCTCCTCTCATATTCTCTCAAGCTTCTTTGGCTATTGTAATGTTCTTTCCCTAGTTGGGCTTAATACAAGTAATCTTTGGAGGAATTCTTGGTGTCTCTCTTCTACATTCCATACTTCTTTGTGAGGTAACTTGCTTTATATTTATTTGATTTGCATTTGTATTAGCTTAGATAGCTCTCCACAAAGTATTTTGTGGAGAGACTTGTAGGTAGAAGTATTTCTATTTGCATTTGTGAGTAGATTAGTAAGATTCTACAAAGTATTTTGTAGGATTTATTTTTGTGCTCACCTCTTTGCTTACATTTTGCAGCTCTCATAAGTTTATTTGCAGGGATCTAGAACAAAGGAGCATTTTCTCCATTGGTTATATTTCTGTTTTTCATTTTCGCACATTTTTTTACAAGGGTTTTAAAACTCAGTTTTTATCATTGTATAGTGATAAAAACCTTGGTTTTAAGGCCCCAACCTTTAGTATACTTGTTTAATACTTCAGATCTATTGTTCTAACACCATTTAGGTGGCTGGAAACTCAGTTTTCAGCCCTCTAAACATCATGTTTCTGTTATCTTTTCACTCAGATTTTTGCTGTAAATTAGTGGTTTTTGGGTACTAAATTTTTCTGATAATTTCTTTGAGTTTTTCTGTGATTTCCAGTGGACAAAGCTTGCTGGTTTGTGACAGGTTTTACACAGGTGAAGGGGAGGTGCTGCCCAAATTGGCCCAGAAATACCTCAACCTTCAATCGGTTCCAAAAGGGGTTCAAACCCTCACTCTTCTCTCCATTTTTTCTGATATTTGTAAACTCCAATGAGAAGTTCTCTTGGGGTATTCCACAAAAGTTCATAAAGCATTTTGTAATCTATATGTAAATAGATTAGGAAGTAGAGTAGGAAGTAGAATACTAGTTGCTTAAATTTCTGTTTATGCAAGTTTTTCTGTTACCCACCTATCTTTGTGACAGACCACCATCTCTGTCAGAGAGATTGAAGTGAGGTTAGTTTATTGTTTTAGCTAGTTGTACTTTCCTTTCTAGTTTTATTTTCTGTTCACCCACCTATCTCTGTTACAGACCACCATCTCTGTAATAGAGATTGTTGTGAGGTTAGTATAATCAGTTTTATTCTTCCTGTTTACCCACCTATCTCTGTGACAGACCACCATCTCTGTCACAGAGATTGCTGTGTGGTTAGGCATTGCTTTAGCTAGTTACAGTTTCTTTTAAGTTTCAGTAATTGTTTTATTTTCAGTTAAAGCTTAATCATACAACCCACCTACCCTGTGTATCCTCTATCCTCTTGACATCTCCCTTTAGGGACTTCAAGTTGGATATGAAAAGCAGGAGAAGTGGGGGCTTAGCTTAGTTAAAACAACTTTTCTTTTTCTGTTACAATCACACATATTTTTATTTTTTCAGTCCAAGATCAAGTACCAGCACCTACCATAAGGGATACCGCTTGGTTGATCTTGTTGACAGCTTAAAATTTACCTTGCATGTTAACCACCAAGATTTAAAATTTACCCTTAAAATTTACCAACAACAACTTCTCTATTTCCTGCTCCTCTACTCGGTTATCACCCTTCGGGGTACTCGCGAGATACGACAGGGGATAGAGAAGTCTTAGTTTAATAGGCATCCATCTAGCCATTTTTCCTGTCAACTAAAAACAGTGACCTCAGGAAGCTAGAAGGGTTAGTAGACTGTGGGGGGTCTCTAGGCATTTTACGTCCTCCTTGTTGAGCACCGAGGCATTGGGGTTTGACCTGTGAGCTACGGGTGGGCTTTGCTCCCACTTTGTTGAGCGCAACAGCATTCCCTCTTTGACTTGAGAAGTACTAGATCGGGGTAGTCACACCATCGGTTCGAAAACTAAACTTCAAGAGGAAAACTTTAATAAAATTTATTAAAACGAACCAAGAAGCATTGCAAAACGTCCTACAAACACAGGTCATTTTATTTATCTTTGCCTTGCTGTTTAAGGTTTTTATTGCAAGCACTTTCACATTTTATTTCATTGCAAGCTTTTCACTTTTCAGTTACAAGCATTTCATTTCAGTTTCGCAAACTCTTGTGGTGGCATCTTCAATTCATTGTTTAGTAATCTGTGGATCTTGTGTAACACAATTTTTGGGTAATAGCTTCCATTCATTTAATCTGTTCATGAAATCTGTTACAACTGTGGATATTGTTAATACTGGTTAACTGCTCATTTATTATTGTTTATATTGTTCATAGTATTTATTTGCCCATATTGTAACAACACCTAAACTGTGGGTTAATTAACTTACATTTCAATTTCATTTGTAAATTTGTGAAGTTGTAATTTATCCTTAGACTCCATTTGTAATAGGCACTGGTCTTTATTTATCTCAAGGTCTGCTTGTCATTAAAAGGAAATCTTTACATTTGCATGCTGCTTGTCATTCCTTAGATAATATAAAGTCTTAGCCTCACATCTTAATAAAAGATCCCTTTAATTAATTTGTAATTAATTAATAAATCTGGAACTTAGTTTTCTTGTAGGGACTACCCCCCTTGGCTCTGTTGGGATCTTGCCTAAATGGAGGAGTTGTGGACTGTGGTGACAGTGGTCCCCAGCTCTCACTTGCCCCCAAGGACACACATAGCAGGTTGTGACTTTCCTGTGTCTTAAAGTGTGAGTTAGGCGGCAACATCTTTGGCGCCATTGCCGGGGACAAGTCATTTGTCCTTGGTCTGACTTAATTAATTAATTAATTAATTTCTTATTCTTTAATTCTTTAAACTGTTAATAAAATTCTTTAATTTGATTTAATAGTTTAATAACTCATATTAGAGCTATCTTTTTCTCCAAGTGGCGACTCCACTTCAAAATATAGTGAGGTATTCTACCCGGAGCCATTCAGGTGGTCTACTCAACTCCCTCACCGAGCCTGAAAGGGCATATAGGAGGAGGTTGAATAGACTTGCTCCCCGTAGACTCCTTGCAAATCTTGGAGAAGAGGCTATCTCTGATATCCGTTTGTTGTTTGCCCAAAACAACCAACCCACACCAATGGATGATCTATGCAAGCCATGTGATTTCTCTAACATTGTTGGTTATCCTCATGATTTGCCAAATAAAGCTATAGAAAAGTTACCTTCCTTTCAAGGTAATAATGCCATCAGTGCCAAGTCTCACATCACCAAGTTCAACCAGTGCATGGCCAAGTGGTGTAATGCTCATAACTATGAGGATGTCAAGATGAGGTTGTTCATTTTGTCTTTAGAGGATGATGCCATGGAATGGTTTCAAGATCAGAATGATAATAAGTTCAAAACTCTCAAGGAAATCATTGAAGCTTTCAATGATAGATGGGGTGATAGAAGGGATAATCATTTCTTGTTGGCAGCCTTGCATACTAGTCATAAGCAAGAGAATGAAACCATGGAAGAATTTAATAAAAGGTCTAATGACTTAGTAAAAAGCCTCCCTGCAGACATCAAGCCCCAAGAAGCATCTCTCTTGATTTATTACATCCAAGCATTTGAAGGAGAAATGAAATATCAGATAAGGGATAAGGAACCTGTAAATCTTAAAAATGCACAAGAAAAAGCTATCAAGATAGATAAAAACATGCAAGCTGCTGTTTTCAAGGGGTAGTTCTTCAAAGTCTAATGAAGTAAAAAAAGTTAAGTTTGAAAACCAGGAACCTCAAAGTGATTCCATAGATAAGCTCACCCAATTGATTAAGCAAATGGAATTGAATCATGCTAATCAGATAGCTGCCATGCAAGCAAACCAAACAGCTATGCAAAACAAGGTAGTTTCTTTGGAAAGAAACAGAGGAAATAATTTCTATCCAAACAAGCCAAATGATAGGTGGCAAAACCAAAGACGGCCCCCACCTCAAGATCAAAGGCCCCCTAACCCTCTAGAGTCTACCAATGTGGTTGATCATCAAGCTATTCCATATTGTAGGCCTTGTGGGGATTTTCATGAAGAAAACACTTGTCAAGTCTTTTTGCAAATCATAAGTGATAAAATGAATGAAAAAACAGAGAATGAACAAGTAAAGATGTGTGGTCAGAAGTATGATATTGGCATGCATGAATGGATGGATCTAGTTGAAAATAGTCAAAGGATTGAATCAATAAATGAAGTAGCAGAAGCAACTTTTGGCCCTAAGCCTAGTGAGCAGCAAGTGTCAGATTTCTCTAGATATAGGGGAATGACTTACCAGAGAAATGGTAAGAAGAATCAAAGTCAAGAAAAGACTCCAACCAATGTTCCTAAGGTACCTCCTCCCCCTCCTATTTTAATTGCTCCTAATACACAATTAAACATTGATCTAGGAGGCTGGTTAAATAATGCTAAGATGTTGGTTCCTGTAGCAGAAATCATGAAGATCCCTTCTCAAAAGGGAAAATTACTCAAAACTATAGAAGAACCTTATCAAAATAATGTTGACAAAGCCATAGCCTACCATGATGCACCTGTCATTCTTCAAAGAATGGATAAAGGAAATGAAAAGAATCAGCCATTCTTCCTTTCATTGTTAGTTAACAATCATCTTCTACACAACTGCATGTTAGATTCAGGGGCTAGCTCAAATGTGATGACTAAAAAAGTTATGGAATAATTAAATCTAAGGATCTCAAGGCCTTATCATAACATTTGTGCAATGGATAGTAAGATGATTGATGTATGTGGTTTAATAAAAGGCTTACAAGTGCACTTAGCAACTTTTCCAGACATTCAATTAGAAATGGACATAGTAGTAATAGATGTCCCAGATGCTCGGGGTATGTTACTCTCAAGAAAAAATGGAGCAGACTTAGGAGGAAATATTCAAATGGACTTGACTTATGCCACCATTCCAACTCCTGAAGGGAGTTTTGTTAGATTAAATCGAGAGTTGGAAATGAGACACCATGTAGAAGACCCAAGAAATCCTAGCAATGAATTAAAGTATAAAACTTATGACTTGGGAAATTATGCAATTTTGGCTAACTCTTTAGGACCTATTGAAGAATCAAATGAAGATGAAAGAGTTAATCAAATTTGGCATATGCACTTTGATGGGGCCTTCTCTAGAGCTGGTAAAGGTGCAGGCATAGTCATTGAATCCCCTTCTCATAAGGAGTTCAATTTTTCCTATAGACTAGAATTCAATGCCACCAACAATGTGGCTGAGTATGAGGCCTTGCTCCTTGGTTTAGAGGAGTGTAAAGATAAGGGTATCAAAAGGTTAGAGGTCAAAGGTGATTCAGATTTGATTATTTCACAGGTTAATGAACAGTTTGCTTGCAAATCAGAAAGGTTAAGAAGATATAGGGATGCAATTTTGGATCTAATTCCATGTTTTGATCACATAGAATTTGTTGCAATCCCTAGAGAANACAGTTTGCTTGCAAATCAGAAAGGTTAAGAAGATATAGGGATGCAATTTTGGATCTAATTCCATGTTTTGATCACATAGAATTTGTTGCAATCCCTAGAGAATTAAATGTTAAGGCAGATAGACTTGCAGTTGCTGCTTCCGCCCTTCAGAGACCACCAGAGTTAGTAGATAAAGAAGTTAAAATGGAAGTCATCTTCAGGCCTTCAGTTCCAGATAATGTAGATAATTGGCAGGGCTTTGATGATGATAAACAAGTGATTAAGTTTTTGAGTAATATAGGAGAATTTGCTGACTTTCACATTAGTGAAGAAGAAGAAGGTTGTTATTATGCAGAAGAAAGTCAAAAGCTTAATCCAGCCCCTAGGAAAGTTGTGTCTTTAGAAAGGGCATTTGATAGAGAAGATGGCCATAAACCTAAGGAGGAATCAGGTACAAAGCCAAGTGATTACATTGAGATAAACATAGGCACAAATGAAGAGCCTAGGATGGTTAAAGTTGGGAAATCAACACCCAAAGAGGAAAGAGAACAAATCATTAATTTACCAAGGGAATATAGAGATGTTTTGGCCTTCACATATGATGAACTTAAAGTCTATAAGGAAGATGTAATTCAGCATACCATTCCTCTCAAGGAGGAAGCTAAACCCTTTAGACAAAAATTTAGGCAAATAAATCCTAAGTTGGCTCCCTTAGTACAACAAGAACTTCAAAAGATGTTGAAAGCTGGAATAATAGCCCACACTAGACATTCTTCTTGGTGCTCCAATTTGGTGGTGGTTAGGAAGAAGAATGGTCAAATCAGGTTGTGTGTGGACTTCAGAAATCTCAATATTGTGTGCAAGAAAGATAATTATCCCCTCCCTAAAATGGAAACTTTATTGCAAAGAGTAACGGGATTTGGTATGATTTCAATGCTTGATGGTTTTTCTGGTTATAACCAAGTCAGAGTTAGAGAAGAAGATAGACACAAAACAACTTTTACAACTCCTTGGGGAACCTTTGAATATATAAGAATGCCTTTTGGTTTATCTAATGCTGGAGCTACTTTTCAAAGAGCAATGGACTATGCTTTCAGAGGTTTAATTGGGAAAATCATTGAAATTTATCAGGATGATTTAACGGTTTTTTCTAAGGATGGGAAAAGTCACATAGGGAATCTAAAACAAGTTTTTGAAAGATGTAGAGAATTTGGGATATCTTTAAATCCAGCCAAGTCAATTTTTGGGGTTATTGAGGGAAAGTTACCGGGTCACATAATTTGCAAAGAAGGTGTCAAAATAGATCCAGAAAGAATTAAAGCAATTTCAAAGATTCCCTTTCCAAATACAAAGAAAGGCCTCCAATCT
>LPNX010299572.1:0-37712 GCA_001517045.1 Pseudotsuga menziesii
ACCCCTAATTGTCACCTAAAATCAGAGTTTTCCGTTTATTTCAGTATTATGTGGCATCTAACGTGTCCTTAAAGGAGTCCATGATTGTGCATCAGCCCCTTTCCAACTTCAGCTTGAATTGATAAATTTCTTCCTCAAAATTCAATAAAAAAGACAAGCATGCTATATATAATTGTGTTAGAGTGAACCCATCGAAATGGACGTGTTGTTGCCTGCAACTATGATAGCATATCAAGCTAATCTTGAATGTGTTGCAGAGCCTAGTCCTTCCTCTTCGCGGACAAAGGAGGAGGACCCATATGTGTTGCCTGCATGGGCAGTTCAGTCTTCTCATGCACATGACTGCCTTGATAGTGTTTTTCCTTCAGATGAAGCTATTATTGAGGCTACGTCTGGGGTTGAGCCACCTTGGGAAGATTTGCATCATAGATCTTACTTCCTTCCAGAGCTTGACCGTTTGGAGTGTGAGGACTTTAGGGAGGTTCTTAGTGAGAGACTTGATAGTCCCATGGTTCCATTAAGCTCTCCTGGTCCAATGCTTGATGGAAACATGGAAAATATATCTCCTACCATTCCTATCAATATCTCTCGTGATCCTAGCAAGATTGAGAATGTCTATATTGGGGCAGAATGTTCCCATCCTGAGATTCAAGAGTATACCAAGTTGTTCAAAGAATTTCATGATGTATTTGCTTGGTCATATGAGGAAATGCCAGGTATCGACCCTCACATTGTTGAGCATGAGATTAAAACTTATCCCAATGCTAAACTTGTTCGACAACGCTTGCGTGCGGTGAATCCTAGGAAAGCACCTGCGATTAAGGATGAGATAGAAAAGCTGTTGAATGTCGATTTTATCTGTCCCATTCCCTTGATAGAGTGGGTTTCAAACCCCGTTCCGGTTGATAAGAAGCAGGGAATGATTCGTATATGCACTGATTTACGTGACTTGAATCGTGCCTATCCTAAGGATAATTTTCCCACATCATTTATTGATCAAATTTTGGATGAGTGTGCAGGAAGCGAGGTATTTTCCTTTATGGATGGCTTTTTCGGATACAATCAAATACAAATCAAACCTAAGGACCAACATAAGACTGCCTTTATTTGTCCTTGGGGTACCTTTGCATATCGGAAGATGCCTTTTGGCCTTAAAAATGCCGGAGCCACTTTTCAGCAGGCTATGACCTTCCATGATCTCAAATCGATTAGTGAAGTCATTTTGGATGACCTTACTGCTCATTCTTGTCAGAAGATGCATCATTACTACCATTTGAGATTAGTGTTTGAAAGGTGCCACCATTATTTGGTCAGGTTAAATCCTCACAAGTGCATCTTTTTCGTGAAGTCTAGTCGCTTATTAGGGTTCATTGTCTCCAAAGAGGGTATAATATTCAACCCTTTGAAGGTTGAGGCAATACTTCAATTGTCTCCCCCAAGAAACATTAGACATCTTCAATGTTTGCAAGGCATGGAAAACTTCTTACGGAGATTCGTCGTGAACTTTGCCAATTTGACTAGAGGCTTTATGTGTCTTTTGAAGAAGGACACTACCTTTTGTTGGGATGAGTGAGCCCAGGAGTCCTTTGATGCGCTTAAGCGAGCCTTAGCATCAGCCCCGGTGATTAGTCCACACGACTATAGCCGTGATTTTCTTCTTTATGTGGCCAAGAGCATGGTTTTGGTTCAAGAGGATGAGGAGCTCCAAGAGCATGTCATATATTATCTGAGCCGAAACCTTATAGATGTAGAAATCCATTATTCCCATGTGGAGAAGCTTTCCTTAGCTACCGTTCATGTGGTTCAAATATTGAGACACCATATTCTCCTTCGCCAGACCTTGGTGGTTTCTCATGTCAATCCATTTCAGTTCATCATAACTAGAAGGATGATAGGGGGAAAGTATAATAAGTGGATTGTCATCTTGCAAGAATTCGATCTCGAGTTTGTTTTGGCAAAATTGAAGAAATCGTTGATTTTTGTGGAGCTTATATCTGATTTCCCGAGCAAAGAGGAGGAGGAGGCTTGCGAAGATACGTTTGTCGATGAGCACATCTTCTTGATCTCAACTTTGGATCCATGGTATGGGGATATTATCATATATTTACAAACATTGAAGGTCCCTACTCACCTTTCACGGGATGAACAATGACGATTACGTCACGTATCCAAGAATTACCTCATTGTGGATAACACATTGTACCATCATGGGATAGATTCCATTTTACATCATTGTTTAACTCATGAAGAGGCTGAGCTTGTGCTGAATGATTGCCACAGAGGGGCATGTGGTGGTCATTTATCTGGGCTTTCTACAGCCCAAAAAATCTTGAGAGCGGGTTATTTCTGGCTGTCGATATTTAAATATTGTGTCAATGCGATCAAGAAGTGCCACCCTTGCCAGGTGTTCACATGTAATATGCGCTCAAATCCTACCCCGTCACATCCAATTATCACCGCCGGTCCCTTCACTAAGTGGGGGCTTGATTTCATGGATTGCAACCCAGCTTCAGCTGGGGGGCATCATCATATTATCATGGCTATTGACTGCTTCATGAAATGGGTTGAGGCTATGCCTACAGTTAAGTCTGACAATGAGACAACTGCACACTTCGTATTCAACCAGATTATTACTCGGTTCGGTATTCCAAAAGAGATTGTCACTGACCATGGTAGGCACTTTCATAATCAGATGATGGAAGAGTTGGCCTCGAAGTTAGGGTATAAGCAGGAGCATTCCTCCTCTTATTACCCTCAAGCGAATGGATAGGTTGAAGCAGTGAACAAATAACTCAAGTATATTCTCCAACGAACCGTCACACAAAGCAAGACCAAATGGCATATCATGTTATATCTTGCTTTATGGGATTATAGGACCATGGTTAATACTGCCATCGGTTTCTCTCCATATCAGCTTGTGCATAGAGTGGAATCTGTATTGTCAGTTGAGTGCAAAATCCCTTCTTTGAAGCTAGCCATAGAGCTCTTACCAGACACTTCCCCATTGGAGGAACGTTTGGTCCATTTGGAGCAGCTTGATGAGCAGCACCGAGATGCTTTAGTGGCTCTAGAAGTGAATAAGCATCGTGTTAAGGTCTAGTATGATAAATCTATCCATCCAAGGAAGTTTAGTGAAGGAGATTTGGTCCTTTTGTAGGACCAAGCTAAAGAACCCTTGGGGGCAGTAAAATTCAACCCCTTGTGGCATGGTCCTTACATGGTTAAACGTGTGTTAGAGAAGGGCACTTATGAGCTAGTAGATTACAAGGGGATGGCCTTGGAGGAGCCTAGAAATGGGCTCTATCTTAAAAAGTACTATGCATAATTTTCAGCCAGGGCTGACTATTGTATATTATTGTACAGCATTTTGCATAGTTAGGTTTTTCTTATGGTGATCGGGTTTGTTGATTAGCTTTCGTTTTTTATGGCAGATGTCAATGGAATCCTCCATCTATATAGGATTCACAAATGGTGCAAACCATCACACTCAACACTCAACCTCTGCTGCTTGGGTGATTTATACCCCTATGGGTCAGGTATTGTCTTCAGGAGGCATATTTTTACGTCCCTCTTCAAACAATGTTACTAAATATAGTGTTGTTATCGAGCTTCTACGGGATTCCATTTCACATGGTGTTCTATCTCTTGAGGTACGTCTTGATTTGGCGTTAGTAGTGTCACAGCTTAATGGCTTGTATCATGTTAGAGATCCAACATTATTACGGAGATTCTTACGTGTGAGATTGTTAGAACACCAATTTGACAACATAACATACATACATGTTCCAAGAATTTATAATCAAGTTGCTGACTCATATGCTAACTACATGTTAGATTGGAATTTGTTTCATAGACAATAATCTCATCACAAACATACATTTTTACACATGTAAATAAATAAACCAATCATCATAAAAAAATTTCATTAAACATCCAAAAGGTGATAATACATAGTGTCATAATACAAAAATGGGGCTTCCGAGCCACCAAAATATAAATACACGGTAGTACAAAATGTATCACTCCCAGGTATCTAAGCCTGGGGAGAAGGAGGGAGTTTATGATCGTGGAATGTCACCACGGCTCTAGCTAGCCATTAAAACAACCGCACCCATGCTCGTGGCACACCCACCACCTGACGTTGCATGGCCTCAGGCAGGTCCTCGACCTGTGTCATAGGTACCCTATGTGTCAGCCACACGAAGTTGGTATGAATGCTTTGGAGCGTCCACTCCGCATCCACACTCGTAATTTCATCTTCTCTTCCCCTCCGTCTATGACGAGGGAAGCCTTTAGGCCACCATGGTACTACATCTGCATACATATGACAGGATGTCACTATGTGTTGTTATGCAAAAACGTGTCTTTTTTATTCCATATATCAAAAAACACAAAAAGAAAAAAAATAATAACTCAAAAATATTAAAAAGAGGGTTGGGATTCGTTACCAATGTCACCGTATGCCGATCCTGGTGGTAGTGGCATGTCGGGGTCTCCCCGAAAATCTATCCCCGCATAGGGGTAATCATTGATGGAAACTATCTGCCGCCGACACCATGGAAAGAAATCAGCTGGATATGGGTTGGACACCCTACCTCCACCTAGTCTGCACATCGCATCTACCCAATGTCATTGGGACGGATCTCAAACCTCGTGAAGAGGAAAGTCAACCCTAGGGATCAATCCTGGAACACGCTCAAAGAAAAACGTGCTCAGTATGCTACTGAAAATGAAGTTTCGTACTATGCCCGTCTTGCACTCGCTGAGCTGTGCTTCATGTTTCCTAATATTGCAGTGCTCCAATCATAAATCATCGGTCTCATACACTCCACTGCATGTAACATCAGGGGCCACGAGGCCTGGTGGAGTGAGGCTAGCCCTGCTATCCTGCCCAGTGTCAGTAGTATGGCCTTTAGGCCTAGCACCTGTATGGAGTTAGTTGGGATCTGATTCCCGACCTTCTTTGTGTCCGGATAACAATACACTGCTATGTACTCATCTATGGTGAGGCCACCTTCGAGCCCGCGAGAACGTAGGTTCACCACTTCCCCCCGTCAGGACAATCCAGTAATAAAGTATATGTCCTCGACTTCTATGTTGAGGGACATCCCATCGATCTGCAAAGACTCTGAGTCAGGATCCTAGTAGTCTACTAGCATCTGCAGTAGTCTTGGTTTGGCCCTTAAGCCACAAAGACACCAAAACTTGTAGATCTCGCATGCACGAAGAGCCTGTTGTGCCATTATATCACCCCGTACTGCTTCTTCTACATCCCCATGATCACGTTCCCTCCATTTTAGAACCATCCTACATATTTGGGGGATTCCATGAAGATGGGTAACACTTTTTGGCCAAATTTGGCGATGAAAACCTGATTTTTTACTCATGTGCTAGATAGAAGCCCTCAAAACGCATATATGCCATGTGAATTTTGACTTGCAGTAAAAAAATAAATTGTAGAATATTATGTTGGCTTCATAGTGATATTTTTTTTTAAATATTCCGATGTCATTTAATGTGTGAATTTTTGCATTTAACGAACTGTGTGACCTTAAAAATTTGAAGAAGCTAATAAGTGGCTCGTGTCCACGTAGAGTAATTTAATCTTGCATTAATAATTCTAAAAAAATAAATATATGAGCATGATCTACATAAAATGCAGTGTGATGTGCATATTTTTTTGTTAATTTTTTTCGCATTATACAATTATTTATTATTTTTCAAAAGTGACCACATTCAATTTCAGCATCGTTTTAAACACATATTTGTCCACGTAAAGCAATTTTTTCTATTTTTTCAAAAATTGAAAAACCAAAGATACCCTTTTGTAGAGGACACGTCGATATGTGATGTGGGCATTTTTAAGAATTTTTTGGCCGTGTATTTTTAACTCTGCGGATTTTTCTGTGAGCTGCTTCGAAGTTGCAGTGTGGTCTTTTAAGTATAAGTTTTAGAAGTAATTAAAAAATAAATTTCATATGAATGCCAAAATTCATGTATGATACCTCAATGGATAGAAGATTCATTGGTGAATTTATAGGTATCAACTCCGCTCAGTTATGTGCTAGGAATGGCAGGGTGTACACCTCTGCAAGGCACAGAAAATTTTTCATTTGTTTGAATGTGGGCTAAGTCTATTTTCTTAAGCCCTCGACCGAGGTATGAACCTCAACCGAGGTATTTAAATACCTCGGTCGAGACCTTAACGAAACCTCAACCGAGGGTTTGTAAATCCCTCGACCGAGGGTTTAACAAGCCCTCGACCGAGGTTTCGACCGAGGTATTTATTAACCCTCGATCGAGGTTTTAATACCTCGACCAAGGGTTAAGAAATACCTCGGTCGAGGGCTGAAAAAAACCTCGGTCGAGGGCTTGATAAAACCTCGGTCGAGATATTAAGACCTCGGTCGAGGGTTTAACAAGCCCTCAACCGAGGTGTGTTTTTCTGTTTTTGCCGAAATGCGCTTGCCAAAAAGTGTTACCCAGGTCCGCGGATTCACCCATTTAATTTGAGTTTGGGTCATTATAAGTCTTAAAAATACTTGAACACAGCCGCATATGTGACTGTTTGCTAAACAACCGTATATGTATGCGACTTTAAAGCCTTTTTCCACGTATATCCATCCCTATACGTGGAAAAATCCCCAATTTCCACGTGGGTCGTGGTGCATACTTTAGGGTGACCTAGAAATCAAATTTGACCATGGAAAATTGAAAATTTTACATGAAAATGAAAGAGCAGGTCATGGGAAATTACCTGGAAAAAACGGTGTTGGATTCCGCCGGCTGGATCTCCCGGAATTCGCGTTTGAAGTTCTGAGCTCAATTGGGTAAAAATTTCAAATGTTATATAATGTTTTGAATTTTTCACTATTTATAGAAATTTTGAAAATTTTTGAAAATTTTTACCCCCTTTTCTATAGTTTTGGACTGTTTCTGACCCTTTTGGACTGTCTTTTACTAATATATGATGTAGGAGACCATTTTGAATGTCGTTTCGACCATTGTTTTGACCCGTTCGTGCCGATTTCAGTTATCATGTTTAAACTGGCATATAGGTTAGTTTTCACCTCCATTTGCATTTTGCATGACCTTATGATCATTTCATTATAACCATAGGTATGAACCCATTCTATATTGTCACGGAACCTTATTGTTGTTTTAGAAGTGGCATGATTAGGTTGGTAGAGCTTCACCTTACATGGGTACCCTAGTTAGCTCCTTATTTGCATTTGGTTCCCATGCCGACAGTTTGTCCTGTAGGGTGTGGGAGTCCGTTGTATAGTATTTCCATGACATTTCGTAAGAGCCTCATACTCCTCTTGATCTTTTTCTAGCCAATTTCCCCTAGACTCCCTTATGTCAAGTTGTAATTGCATTATCATGAGTTTTTCCTACCTCATTGAGCCATATGCCGGCTTCCTTGACTTTGAGTATCAGCCATATAGCCCGAGCTTGTCTCATGTCTAGCCACGCAGAGCCATTTTATATATTCTTTGCAGCTTGATTCCCTATTCTTACCGGGAGGGGACTTTTCCCCGAGTGTACTCATAGCGGTTCGTGTAGAAGACCTTCCATACTAGTGGCATCTCTTACATGCTACCTCCTTGATCGTGCCAATGTTCATGAGATTTCAGCTCTCGTGACTTGATTCCAGTATATGTTAGACATTTTCAGCCATTATGAAGATCTTTATCCATTATATATCTTTAGTCTTCATGGAGATCATGATCCTTTGTATATCTTCATCATGGAGATTCTGATCTATTTATATTGTACATGGTGATGACCACATATGTCATATTGTATCATGCCATTCATGGCCATTGTACTCTTATGTATCCGGGACCGCTATATGTATTTGCAGTTATGTGCAGAGTTGTATCATTATATAGTGCTGATTGGATGGATAGTTCTTCCACTAGGTTCTTCATCACTTCACTTCTGGGATGGACTTATAATGTATTTAGGCCATCGTATGACCCCTATGACCTCACACATTAGGGGGCATCTGTTATATCTGATTTTACCATACATGATGAATCACATTTTTATGGACTTCCCTATCCCTCTGTAGACTCCTTAGACCCGATGGACCATTTTTGTTCCTTTGATGTTTCCAATATCATCCCTAAAAACATGCAAAAATTGCCATACGCGACTTTTAAACCTTTTCTCGCATATATACATGGGTTTGACCCCTAAAACCGTGTACATCGGGATGTGTGCAAAAGACCAAATTCTTTTGGAGTTTTCCTTGATGTGGATCAGACTCACTTGTCTCCTGGCCTTCCATATGCCTTGAGATCGCTCGAATTTGACCTTTCATTACCCCATTGAAGAGCTATATAAGGAACCCTTTGGATACATTGAAGGTATGAGGAATTGAGAGCAAGAAAACTATAGTCCATTGTTGCCGGAGCTTATACTTGAGTCTGCATCCCTTTGTCCCTTGGAGCACTTTTGAGTTCTTCCCAAGCTTTCCCTTTGCTTGTGAGCTTGCTATCGAGAGATGGAGGATTGAAGTGGTGGAGGCCCAAGTGGGGGACTCAGTTTCTCTGATTCGCAGACGAGCTGACAGAGGTTGTCTCTATTGTAATCTATGTTTTATGTTAATAGAAATATCTTTTCCTGTCCAATAATGTGTATTTGAATGAATATTTGATCCATATATGATTTCAAATGCTTATATGTTATTGATCATATATGCTAGAGTAGGTCTAACACAATTATATATAGCATGCTTGTCTTGTTTATTGAATTTTGAGGAAGCAATTTATCAATTCAAGCTGAAGTTGGAAAGCTCAACAGGGATCTACATCAACCATCCAGAATAAGGTACGAATTGAGATCCTTTAGTGTTAGATATTTGGTTTCTCTTGCATATAGGAAAGGATTGATTTCTGGAGTCAAGCTGTCTATTGTGGTACCCCAAGCCATAGGAATTTCTCTCCATAACAAGCCTTATACCAGAAGAACTTGGTTAAGGCCAAGAAGATCATTGTTGATTCAATCATGGATCACATTAACCACAAGTGTCTTCCCTAAAGACACCGAAGATGTTTGATTCCTTGTCCAAGCTATTTCAAGGGAAGAACATAAATCAAAATATGACCTTAAGAAACCAGTTGAAGAATGTGAAGACCCAGAATGCAGAGACCATACAGTCATACTTTACAAGGGTCTCTCAAATCAAAGAACAAATTGAAGTGGTAAAAGAAGAAGTGAAGAATGCATAAGTGATGAGAGCCACCTTGAATGGCCTCCCAGGATCATGGGATTCATTCATTCAAGGAATGTGTGCCAGAAGAAAGTGATTACTTTCAGCAGACTCTGGGAAGAGCACACACAAGAAGAAGAAGCTCAACTCATAATAAGAGAAGAGAAGATGGGAGCAATTGAAGATCAATCTCTCACCATCCAAAGAAGATCCCTCAAGCGATGAGGAATACGAAGAACTCAACTCTTGAAGAACCTCTTATCCATCTTAGCATTTGGATAAGAAACAATGCTATAAAGAAGATGATGAAGCTAAAGGCTCAAGAAGGAGTCTACCCACGAAAGAAATAAACATAAGTATTCAATTGGCATTTCATGATCTTGTTTTGTTATGAATTTGTTCATATTCAGTTAATGTATTATGCGTGATAGAATGTTTGCATTAATGACAATATACTACTAATATGCATGTGATGGGTAAGTAGCTCACGGTGCTATACAACTCTCCATTGCTACTTATCTAGAATGAAGCCTCTTTGCTGACATATTGGATTAGTGCACAATCTCAATATTGTCCTGGTAGAGATGGAAGGCATCTAGAAAAATTTTCCATGAGATATGGATGAATGTTGTATTGGCTAAAATAGTTGCATAATCATATATCTTGATGCATAAGAATTTTTTATTATGAATATGCCTTATGAAATGTTTCTAACCATACAACTAATGCATTTGACTTGTAGGAAAGATTGCATCACCTACAAGAAAAGAAGAATGAGACTTGTTCCGAAGAACAAGTGACAACAGTTCAATATGAAGAATAATTTGACGAATACAGTGACATCGTTGATGCAGAATCTTCCAGCCATGAAGAAGTAACCAAGAAGAAAGGGAAGACCAGTTCAAGAATAATGATTTCTAAGATGCAGTATCGATACATGAAGGGAAGTTCATAGTTCCATCATGCAGTAGATGGAAACATCATGGGATACAAGGCAAGATTCGTAGCACGAGGCTTCTCATGAAAAGATGGCATAGACTACGAAGAGACATTTGCAGCCAGTGGGAGTTGAGACACATGATAAGCAGAATCATGTGTGAAAATGAAATAAGGCCTTGTATGAGTTCAGAAGACACCCATGGGATAACACATACATGATGAGCTTGATGAAGATTTGAACCTATGCTACAAGGTTGATAGAGGATGACAAGCTCACAGATGGGTGCGATAAGAACTTTTGAACAAGTTCAAGATAGAGGATCTTGGTATCCAGTGATCCTAGATGGATACATAGAATATTAGTAGCAGAGGAAGCTACTTGTCACTCTAGTACAGAATGTTTCAATGCATAGAGTACGGAAGACAAAGGGAGTTTGATGCTTCAGAGGGAGTGACTGCAGAAGATCCTGAGGTTCGACATGGTACGACAGGATGGATCGATTACTGATGACTCTAGGCTTTACTGAGAGCAAAGCAGATTCCAACCTTTGCTTCAAGGTTAAAGGCAGAAGACCAGTGATGCTTCTATGATGTGTCGATGCACTATTTTCTAGGAATGGAGGTGTGGGAGAATGCATATGGAATTTCCCTAGGACAAGGGAAATATATAGTAGAGATCCTGGAGAGGTTTGGGATGATGGACTGCAAGGCTGTGGCCACACCTATGGCATCGAACCTAAAGCTATTGAGTGATACTTCATCAGAAATAGTTGATGCCACGATGTATCGTCAGATGATTAGGTCCTTGATGTACCTGATGAACATGAGACCAGATATTTGCTTTGTTGTGAACACCTTGAGCCAAGTTACTGACAGATCCGAGACATGTTCACTTGATTGCTGCAAAGCATATTCTGAGGTACCTGAAGGGTACAGTTGATTATGGGCTCAAGTATGAGGCGAATCAAAAGATTAATCTGGAGGGTTATGTTGATTCAGATTGGGCAGGCAATGCCATTCATAGGAAGAACACTTCAAAGTGTTGCTTCAGTATGGGATCAGGTGTGATCTCTTGGTTTAGCAGGAAGCAATCTTGTGTGGCACTAAGTACAGCTGAAGTAGAGTATGTTGCATCTTGTTCAGCTAGTTGTGAGGAAGTATGGCTGAGGAAGCTAATGTACAATTTATTTGATCTTCAATTAGATGCTACTTGTATATACTGTGACAACCAAATTTGTGTGAAGTTGCCAGAGAACTCGGTGTTCCATGACAAGTCGAAGCATATTGAGATCAAGTGTCACTATATCAGGGATATGGTGCAGAGGGGAGTAGTGAAGCTCTAATATGTTGCAACGGATGAATAGATAGCTGAAGTATTGACGAAACCATTAGCCAGAGTGAAGTTTGAGTACTTCAGGGAGAAGCTTTGTGTTCTCTAGATCGAGGTCCCTTCCAAGGGGAAGTGATGAGTCCATGAGCCATTCTGACATGGTGAGAGGATTGGTTCCTTCCATGGTCAGATGTGAGGGATAAGCCATTCTTTCATTGTGAGAGGATCGGTTCCTTCCATGTCAGATATGAGTACTGAGCCATTCTAATATGACTGTAGGATTGGTTCCTACATGATCAAATATAAGGGCTATTACCATTCTTGGAATAGAAGTGCCTAGTCAGTTACTAGGAATACTTGGTCTAGGACCGAGGGCCATTCTGATATGACTATAGGATGTGTTCCTACATGATCAGATGTGAGCACATGGCCATTCTGATGTGATTGAGGGATGTGTTCCCACTTGATCAGATATAAGGGTTGTTTCCATTCTCTTGGAGAATGGAGCCACCTGGTCAATTACCAAGAACCCTCAACCTGGGGTTGATATCCCTTCCATCATGGTTGCAAGATGTGTTCCTGCATGGGTGGATGTAAGTGCAAAGCCCTTCCATCATGGTTGCAGGATGTGTTCCCGCATGGGTATATGTAAGTGCAAATCCCTTCCATCATGGTTGTAGGATGTGTTCCCGCATGGGTGGATGTAAGTGCAGAGCCCTTCCATCATGGTTGCAAGATGTGTTCCTGCATGGGTGGATGTAAGTGCAGAGCCCTTCCATCATGGTTGTAGGATGTGTTCCCCCATGGGTGGATGTAAGTGCAGAGCCCTTCCATCATGGTTGCAGGATGAGTTCGCGCATGGGTGGATGTAAGTGCAGATCTCTTCCAACATGGTTGCAGGATGTGTTCCCGCATGGTTGGAAGTGCAAATCATTTTTAGCATGGTTGCAAGATGTGTTCCCACATGGCTAAATGTGAGTGCTGGGCCTTTTTGATGTGATTATAGGATTGGTTCCTACATGATCATATGTGAGTGTTGGGCATGCCTTTCTGACATGGTTTTGGTGTTGATGAAATTGTCATTAATGCCAACCTGGACTTGCAGTGGCCCCAAAGGATGTCATTGATGCCATGAAGTCCCACCTATAGTGCCTAGACCCCTCACAGAGTGGGTTTGCACCTTGCAGTTCCTCGAATCCCAAACAGTGTGGATTTGTGCCTTGAAGCACCTTGTACCCGGTTGACAAGGTCCATGTACCCACAAGGCTGGATCTTGATGCCACCACCTTGTTGAAGATGTTGAAGACTCTGTTGATGGTGTTGAAGACCCTGGATATGGTCTTAAATCCTTGATGGATGTTGGAGAAACCCTAGATGGGTTGGAGAAGCATTAATGACCCATTTTGTGGTCATTCATGATATGATGATGTCATGGTACCCCAGAAGAAGACCTAGCATCCCCACAGAAGATATCTTGACTCTTGGAGGTCCTCTTGTGTGGTTCAGGTGGTTGAAGAAGCCCATGAATCCCCTTGGCATGATAAATAATCCTTTGGAACACCAAATGGGCCAAATGACCCATTCTGTGGTCATTTGTGGTTTGCATGGTTATTGATGACTTTATGGAGTCCTAGAACTCTTGGAGATGGCCTAAGGGCATGAGAAAGGCTTGGCACCCACATAGATGATGATACGATGAACCTTGCTATTTTCTTTGCATTTGATATGATGCTTTTGTTGGATCCCTTACTTTTTCATGGATGCACAATGTTGACATGGAGCCCTTAAAATCAATAAAGAGGTCTTTGGTACCCAAGGCTATCCTCTTTTGTGGTTGAGATGGTGGAAACTTGCTATCAGAGCCAGCCTTCGTCACAAGCCTAGCAAGCTTGAAGGAGATACTTAGACACAATGGAGGAAAATAAAGGGTCATCAAGCAATGACGTGCCTTGTCACGTCCCCATGCCTCCGACCGGTGAAGAGGACGTGATCTCCATGGCTTAAACCACCCAGGCTGAGAGCCCCATGAACATGTACATTCACAAAAATTGCTAAAACAGAATGCTTAAACATACACACATGAACATTTACCATGCACATATGCAATCATCTATCAGACACAACGGAAACATCATACATTTAAGCAGGCATTCATTTAACATGTTCATCATTTTCATTAACATAATTTACAGTTTACAGTTGCAGAAGTAAAATGGACAAGAGAACTTATCTTAGGAATAACTTGATCCGCAACCAGCTACGTCGCTGCAACGTTCCACCCAACCATAGGCCAGCGTGCACCTTAATCTCTCAGCAATGCTGCCACCCCCGAGCTGGGCATGATTCCCCAAGGAATAAGGGAACTAGCAGGCTTACACATAGCCAAGGATATACAAACACACATCCAAGCCAACAAAGTTGGGTTTATCAGGCCATCAAGGAGTTGGGAAAGGCTCAATGCTAAGATGGTGAGCTCATTACAGAGCCAAGAACACCCACACCATAACTAGCCTGACCTCTAAGACACCCAAACACACCCAACACAAGGAATCAGTCCCTTCTCTGCTACTCAATCCCTCAAGCCCTGCATTCCCTTCCAGTGCTATTCAGGGGTGATGGAGAAGAATGCCAGCCCTCTAGCTCTGTCTGTGTGGTTTTCGGCCACCAGGTTTATCAAGCAAATCTAAGCCAACATCCCTGCTCCTCTCACAGTTCGAAGACCAACCATTGCACTCAGGCAATTAATTAGCTATCACAACTTAAACAGGGAAAAGACTCCCCAACAAATTACATAGTCCCAAACACAACAGCAAACACAATTCCAACAGGGGAAAAACCCCATCCCCAAAACGCATCAGCATACATATTACCAATAACGTGGGAAACAACGACCCATTTTGCACAACCAATGCTGCTGGGAAAAACGTACGCAGACCACAATGGGGACGAATTTACAGTCTCACGACCGGTGCGTGAATCAACCATAATGCAAAACCCACGAATCATCCCGTGAGTAAAGGATACGGCCACACTATTCACAAATCCACAGAATAAAACTACTGCGTGGGTAAATCCAGCAAAATCATGTGCGTGAAGACGAAAAACGGGAAGGAATCCCTCTGCGTGAGAATGAACAACAATGGAGAGGATGCGAAATTGCAGTGCGTGGGTGTTTTTGCAACTTGTGGAGCGGAAGAAGTGTCTGCGTAAGGGGATGAACAACAAAATCGTGGGTAGAGTGTGCGTGTGGGTGAGGACTGACAGTCCTGTCACCCCACTTCCAAGACCATAACTGCCTCAACCACCACCAGCCATTCTTAATGAAAGTGGTTGGAATAAAACAAGGTAAGAAGACACATGGATTTTCACCCTATTGGCCAATGTTAGACAAATCCCCCCCACATCCTCATCCTTGGGAAAATCATGCCCCATTCTCATTTTAGTTGCCGCGATCGTAGCTGGTCAGTTCACTTTAATTAAAGATGCATATTTACATGATGATAAACTTAGTATCTATGCCGCATGCCCCGATAAACCTTCAGTGGCAATTTTAAATCCAAAACATAGCATAACCAATCAATGGTGGGGCCTTGGCCTTTAGCTCCGCACCATGATTATTACAATATATACATCATATACATCTAATGCAACGGGGTCAAAACCGGGGGTGTGACATGCCTATGCTTGATATTACAGATTATTTTAGTTGGAGGAGCAAAATGAAGGATTATCTCAATAAGTTTGGTATTTGGGAAATTTTTATCAATCCACCCGCTCCATCAAACAAGAAAGGAAAATCAACTGCACAGAAGGAAGCAAAGAAGGATAACACTACAGCCTTGAAGTTCCTCATGGATGGACTTCCCAGCTCAGTGAAGGAAAGTGTAGGAGAGTACACTTCAGCAACAGACCTATGGTTCAAGTTGGAGAGTGAGTATCAAAAGGCAAGACCAGAACCTGAAAAGACAGATCAAGAACCAGAAGACAAGCCCACGGAAGAGATCATTCAAAAAGAAGACAAGCAAGAAGATGACTCCAGTAAAGGTATGGACTCTTGTGATTGTAATGATAGTTTATGTGATGAAATTGAAAAGGTTCTTGCAGAAGATGATGAAGGGCTATCAAAGACTACACATGAGATACATCTCATGCTATTGAATATTGATCTCAGAGCCAACTGGTTTCTGAACACAGTAAATTTGACCCAGAGTGACTTCACAAAGTTCAAAATGAAAATCTTGGACTCCTTGAATGAATATCAGCAGAAGATCATGTCAATGAAAGTGTTGCTTGTAAAGCTCAAAGACAAATACAAAGAGCTGTGAGATCGAATGAAAGACAAGGATGTTGAAGTTGAAAAATTAAAGAATGAATTGATCAGTCAAAAGGAAGAACCAGAAAAGCTTGCTCAAGAGATTGAAGAAACTAGAGAGGTCAATCATGATCTGAAGACTCAGCTGGAGGAAGCCAAGAGGATAGAAGAAATCCTGAAGAGTCAGCTGGAAGAAAAGGAGGAGACAGTCCAGAAGTTAGAAATGGAGGTAGTTGGTATCATGAAGAAAGGTAAGAAGAACGAAGCCTTGGTCAATTTCCAGGACAGTTCAATTGTCCTAGATAAGATCTTAGAGTGCCAAAGATATCCACTCGAAAAAACTGGTCTTGATTACAAGAAGAACAAAGAAAAATCTGAATATGACACTTGGTCTCTGAAGACTCCAGAACCAGGTCCATCAACGTCCAAAGCTGCTCCCCATGCACCTGCACATGACAACAAGGACTTTGGAAGTTCAAAGATGAAACAAGGAGTTAGGTCTATTCCTCAAAGCAACCTCATAAAAGAAACACCTCCAATATCCAGGTATGAAAGTGGCTTCAATGGTTATTGTTATTTTTCTTCTAACTTTGGTCATAAGGCTATGGATTGTAGATTCTATGGAAGAATAAGGGCCGAAGCCCCAATGACTAAGTTAGATGTTGGACATGTAATCAAGTTGGACATGTTGCTGCCACATGTCACACATTGAGATGCTACACCTGCAGTGGGTTTGGCCACAAAGCCCAAGAATGTGCAAGTCAAAGAAGTCAACCAAGAATGAGTACTTCATATACATCAGCAAGAAGATTTGAAGATCATAAGACAAATGCCTATAGTCAGGGACACTCTCAAGCATGGAGACATGAAGCTGATCAAAGAAGTGTTGGAAGTTCCAACAGCTCAGTCAGGTGCTGGACATGCAACAATGTTGGTCACATTGCTGCATATTGTCGTACGATGAGGTGTTATAGCTACAGTGGCCTTGGGCACAAAGCTCAAGATTGTTGGAGTACATGGAAACAACCCTTGAGAAGTTACGTATACAACTCATCAAGGAAAGCCAGTGCAAATGAAGGAACAAATGCTCAAAGGACGAATTCCAAGAAGCAAGTATGGATGAGGAAGACCGAGTAGTTGCAGATAGGAGAGGTTGATCAAAGCAGGGAGGATGGCTGCCATATGGCAAGCCAAGTGTAAGGTCTCTCAAAGACCTTAACAAACCTTGAGTTCATAAGGCTGGAGGATGAACTCAACAAAGAAAGGATGGTTACTCTAGGTATACAAAAAGGTCCTAGGATAGTGCATATTGACAGGGGGAGCAGTCAACAGTGATCAGAGATTTCAGACACAAGTATGTGGACACCCTTTTCCATTGATGCCAAAGGGGGAGAGATGAATACAAAAGGGGAGCATGCTCATAGGGAGAGCATGAGTTGTTGTCGTCAATGACAAAGGGGGAGATTGTTGATGAAATTGTCATTGATGCCAACCTAGACTTGCAGTGGCCCCACAGGATGTCATTGATGCCACCAAGTTCCACCTGTAGTTCCTAGACCCCTCACAGAGTGGGTTTGCACCTTGCCATGCCTAGGATCCCAAACATAGTGGATTTGTGCCTTGAAGCACCTTGTACCTGGTTGACAAGGTCCATGTACCCACAAGGCTAGATCTTGATGCCACCACCTTGTTGAAGATGTTGAAGACTCTGTTGATGGTGTCGAAGACCCTGGAGATGGTCTTAAAGCCTTAATGGACGTTGGAGAAACCCTAGATGGGTTGGAGAAGCATTAATGACCCATTCTTTGGTCATTCATGCTATGATTATGTCATGGTACCCCAGAGACCTAGCATCCCCACAGAAGATATCTTGACTCTTGGAGGTCCTCTTGTGTGGTTCAGGTGGTTGAAGAAGCCCATGAATCCCCTTGGCATGATAAATAATCCTTTGGAACACCAAATGGGCCAAATGACCCATTCTGTGGTCATTTGTGGTTTGCATGGTTATTGATGACTTGATGGAGTCCTGGAACTTTTGCAGATGGCCCAAGGGCATGAGAAAGGCTTGGCACCCACATAGATGATGATATGATGAACCTTGTTATTTTCTTTGCATTTGATATGATGCTTTTGTTGGATCCCTTACTTTTTCATGGATGCACAATGTTGACATGGAACCCTTAAAATCAATAAAGAGGTCTTTGGTACGCAAGGGTATCCTCTTTTGTGGTTGAGATGGTGGAAACTTGGTGGAAGAAGCCCACATGTGCATAAGATGTCCTTATGCCCTTGTTGTTGTATTGAAGCTTGATGTTGAGCCCTTGAAGTGTTGTTGGAGTTCTGTCTTTATGCCCACAAGTTTGATGAAGACTTAATTGTCATATGGTGTAGTCTTTCTACGTCCTTATGCCCTTGCATGTGGTAACTTGGAGGTTGACTATGTCATGCATAAGGGTCCTTGGTTCTTGATGAAGCCCTTGTGGCTTGACATATCCTTGGTGGTATTGATCATAGTACATAACATGACATAATGACATGGCTGATTTGATGATCTTCATCCCACAAGCATGATTGGATAATGGTGGCACTTTTGAATGACAAGTGACCTAAATGAAAACAAAGTCAACCTGTTAAAAGGAACTCTCATTAATAAATAAATCGAATGACAAGTTGGCTCCATAAAGTTTTTTAAATTTAAAATTAAAAGTACATTTTTAGCAGGTCGGCCTCATAAAAATTGGGGTTTAAAACTATATAAATAAAGTATAAATGCCTTCATTTTGTGTGTGTGAATTTCGAAAGTTGCTCTGAATTTTTTTCATAGACTGAGGCTGCCTCAGTGCTGAGGGTTATAGCAAGTGAAGATAGAAGCAATTTGAATTTTTGTAGCAGCAGATTGAGGTGGAGGAGCAGACCCAAATTTTGTTGGGCTAGTGTTGAAGGCTTTCCACACTTGCAACAGTCTGAAGTTTGAATATTTTGCAGCCCTAATTTCACACACTTGGGGTTTCCATAGTCACTAAAGTTCATCTCAGCATTAGACACAGTCCAAGCTTCAATCACACAGTCCAAAGTAACCAGCACCTTGACAGTCACATTTTTAGCAGCAGTAAAGAAGAAAACCAGAAGTTTGCAGCATAGAAATTTTCATCTTGTTTTTACTCTCTTTAGTTACTGTTTGAAGCATCCCATCCTTGTTTTAGGGATTGACTGTAGCAGCACTACAGTACAACCAACAACATGGAGGAGCAGATGTGAGCAAGGGTTTCCTCGATCCACACTATGCCACAGCTCTGTTGTGCCCCTACCCAACAGCCTTTAAAAAACATTATTTCATCAAATAAAATTGTATTTTGTTTTGATGAAATGTTTGAATTTCATATAGCAAACTTAAAGAATTAAAAGCTACTGAAATGATGACATTCCAGAAGCTACTGAAACATGAAATTCAATGTTTTTAAAGAAAATCTTTGCAAACTATGGATTAGTTGAAAGAATCACTACTTTGAAATTATTATTTTCAGTGAATTTACATTCAAAATCAAGGCATGGGTATTAATAATCACCATATCTTTTATCATAATCTAATCTTGAAATCTTATCTAAATATTTATCATCTGATTTTATTATGTGATTTAGCTATCCTAAATTTTGATAAGGTTTTGAAATTGGAAGGTTGATATGTTGTTACTTTTGATTCTTCGTGCATAAAGCTCTTCTCCAAATTATTTTTATATCCATGATGGTCACATTTTATATACCGGTTTAAATTATTTATGTGAGAATATTCCTTATAATTCGAGGTAATTTTTGTGTTTTCATTAATTATTGGTGTTTCCAAAAATTAATTTATTTAAGGGATATATATTCATGATATATTTGAGGCCAAAGTGTATACATTTTTATGAAAGGAAAATTCTAATTCTTGATTTTACCCTCCCGACAACTTTACCATTATCATAAGGTAATAATGATTTTTGTTTTAAGTTATGCATTTTGGTTATTGGTTTAAAGGCGATCGTTGATTATGAAATGATTATGGGATGATTGTTTTGCAATATTTTTCTTCTATGAACAGATATGTACGAGAGGCTAGCTCAGCGCTTTCAAGAAAATCGGGATGCCTTATCTCATTTTCATAAATCATCAACATAGTTGGATCAACAGTCGTGTTGCTTTGTTATAATATCAATCTCACGGCGATCTAAAAGAATATTTGTATTTGATATCACATAGTTTTGGAGTGATTGTTGAATTGATGATAATCTATCAATGAGGTAAATTCGCCGGAAAGGAAGAAACAATATTGATTATGTGCGAAATTATTTCCCAAATCTGCTGAGCTGTATGAGATCGTGGGAACGTTTAGATGTCATTGCACGGTGCTAAAAATCTCTAATTTTTGCTACTTCGACTCAATCTGAAGATTTGTTGGTGAAGATTATGGATATGTGATCAAATCGATGGTGAAGACATGTGTGGCCAGAAAAATCCTGAATTTCTGCAGATGAAAGAGATTTAATTTTTCAGCAAATATATATTCATTAATTGTTTTTGAAAATCTGTTAGTATGAATTAAATATTGCTGAGATATCATCAAAGAAATGATTATAAAACACCACGTTTTCCTTCCGGGAATTAATGCATAGACAGTTAGTGATAATAATTATTGAGTTATTCATTTTGTTGCTGCAGAGATTTGGTAATCTCAGGCGATTAGCTTCATTCCAGAGAAAAGGGGAACAAACTGCCGGGATTGTTGCCAGTTACAAAATCGCGTTCTCAATTGACAGGAGATTTTCTGAGCCACGTTGTGAACAAATGGAGGAAGATTTTTAAAATCTGCCACATGGGTTTTTCTCAGAACGGATCCATTTAGTTTTACTCAGGAGGATTTCTCCAGAAAATGATGTATTCTGGGATATTTCGGGGATCCTTTGAGCACGTTTTTTGCAGTTGCGGCCGGCAAAGAAACGGTTCTTTCCAGAAATTCGCCTGAGCAGAGCTCAATTTGGGATTCATTTCTTCTCACTGTTGTTTATTTAAGCAATTAGAATTTGATTGGCAAAGGGGGACCAGACAGAGGGGCTGCCAAAGCTTAAGAGATTTCTCTCTTGAAAGCTCAGAAAACCATGCTGCCGGGGAGTCGATAGTTTGGAGAAGGAAGGAACAAGACTGCTATTTAATTTCCCTGCGATTCAAGAGAGTTTCCTATCAGCAGCTGCAGATTGTTAAACTGGTGATACTTATATATATCTACAGTGTTTTTACTTTGTATTTGTGTGTATTGTATCACTTAGCCTTGTTGTTTAATTTTCCATGTTGTTAATGTTTGTTATAATTTCTTTTCAGAATTATGCAAATATATGTGATTTAATTATCGACTTGTACTGATTCTGATTTACTTATGTTTCACATCATACCATTTTTGGTGTATGTTTATGTTGTATGATCTTGTCAATCTCAAAATTTCCTTTTGAATATTTCAGGATTGTTAATGCAACAGTTTCATTAGTGAATCTAATATCAGGTTAAATATTTTACTGCTCCTGATCAGGATAGGAATTAGATTAGGTTAATGTTTATATTTTCAGTTAATTATATTATTTAAAAATCCATGGAATCAACTGTTTATAATCATGTCACATTCATATTATTCTTTTGTAATTAATGTATATGATGTGTCTTTGTAAGTTATCAGTTCTGTAAATAATTGGTTGACATTTGGTATAAATTAATTCGTATTGTAATTAACAATTTTCATTAACTTGTACAGAAATAAGTATAAACCTAATTACCTAGTTTTTAACCTTTAGACTTTTAAACTTCCAGGCTAACAGAGCCTTTAAACCTGTCGGGAACAACCATCCCAAACAGCTTGGAGCCTGATCTAAGGATCCTGGCCTGGGTTGTCTTCCCCCGTTGCGGGCTTAGTCAAATACGCCCGTCAACAAGCTCCAAAATTTGTAGACCCAGTGAATAGTTCCAAGCTTCACAAAGTATGATACTCTTCCATAGATCCAAAGCATTTCACAAGTTGATATAAGTTTGTTTTTTGACACTGTGTATGCATGGAGGAATGATAGCTTGGGTCTAAGTCTTTGTGTGCTGCTAGTAGTCCCAGGTTTGATGGTGTTTGGCGTTGCTTCTTGTAACACACTAATAGAGTTGGATGGTGATTGGACTCTTCCACATTCCAAACATACACAGTCCCAAATTTGAAAATGGAGGTAGTTTGTCTCAAGAAGAAAGGTAAGAAGAACGAATCCTTGGTCAAGTTCCAGGACAGTTCAATTGTCCTAGATAAGATCTTAGATTTACAAATATCTCCACTCGACAAAACTGGTCTTGGTTACAAGAAAAACAAAGAAAAATCTGAAGATGACACTTGGTCTCTGAAGACTCCAGAAGCAGGTCCATCAACGTCCAAAGCTGCTCCCCATGCACCTGCACATGACAACAAGGACTTTGGAAGTTCAAAGATGAAACAAGGAGTTAGGTCTACTCCTCAAAGCAACCTCATAAATTAAACAACTCCAAGATCCAGGTATGAAAGTGGCTTCAATGGTTATTGTTATTTTTGTTCTAACTTTGGTCATAAGGCTATGGATTGTATATTCTATGGAAGAAGAAGGGCTGGAAGCTCCAATGACTCAGTTAGATGTTGGACATGTAATCAAGTCAGACATGTTGCTGCCACATGTCACACATTGAGATGCTACACCTGTAGTGGGTTTGGCCACAAATCCCCCAAGAATGTGCAAGTCAAAGAAGTCAACCGAGAATGAGTACTTCATATACATCAGTAAGAAAATTTGAAGTTTAGAAGACAAATTCCTACAGTCAGGGACACTCTTAGGCATGGAGACATGAAGCTAATCAAAGAAGTGTTGGAATTTCCAACAACTCAGTCAGGTGCTGGACATGCAACAATGTTGGTCACATTGCTGCATATTGTTGTACGATGAGGTGTTATAGCTGCAGTGGCCTTGGGCACAAAGCTCAAGATTGTTGGAGTACATGGAAACAACCCTTGAGAAGTTACCTATACAGCTCATCAAGGAAAGCCAGTGCAAATGAAGGAACAAATGCTCAAAGGACGAATGCCAAGAAGCAAGTATGGATGAGGAAGACCGAGCAGTTGCAGATAGGAGAGGTTGATCAGAGCAGGGAGGATGGCTGCCATATGGAAAGCCAAGTGTAATGTCTCTCAAAGACCTTAACACACCTTGAGTTCATAAGGCTGGAGGATGAAATCCACGAAGAAAGGATGGTTACTCCAGGTACACAGACAGGTCCTAGGATCATGCATATTGACAGGGGGAGCAGTCAGCAGTGATCAGAGATTTCAGACACAGGTATGTGGACACCCTTTGCCATTGATGCCAAAGGGGGAGAGATGAAGACAAAAGGGGAGCACGCTCAAGAGCTTGAAGAAACTAGAGAGGTCAATCATGATCTGAAGACTCAGCTGGAGGAAGCCAAGAGGATAGAAGAAATCCTGAAGAGTCAGCTGGAATAAAAGGAGGAGACAGTCCAGAAGTTGGAAATGGAGGTAGTTGGTCTCAGGAAGAAAGGTAAGAAGAACAACACTACAGCCTTGAAGTTCCTCATGGATGGACTTCCCAGCTCAGTGAAGAAAAGTGTAGGATTGTACACTTCAGCAAAAGACCTATGGTTCAAGTTGGAGAGTTAGTGTCAGAAGGCAAGACCATAACCCAAAAACACAGATCAGGAACCAAAAGACAAGCCCATAGAAGAGATCAATCAAGAAGAAGACAAGCAAGAAGATGACTCCAGTAAAGGTATGGACTCTTGTGATTGTAATGGTAGTTTATGTGATGAAATTGAGAAGGTTCTTACAGAAGATGATGAAGGGATATCAAAGACTGAACATGAGATACATCTCACGCTGTTGAATATTGATCTCAGAGCCAACTGGTTTCTGAACACAGTAAATTTGACCCAGAGTGACTTCACAAAGTTCAAAAATAAAATCTTGGACTCCTTGAATGAATATCAGCAGAAGACCATATCAATGAAAGTGTTGCTTGTAAATCTCAAAGACAAAGACAAAGAGTTGCGTGATCGAATGAAAGACAAGGATGCTGAAGTTGAAAAATTAAAGACTGAATTGATCAGTCAAAAGGAAGAACCATAAAATCCTGCTCAAGAGATTGAAGAAACTAGAGAGGTCGATCATGATCTGAAGACTCATCTTGGGTCTAAGTCTTTGTGTGCTGCTAGTAGTCCTGGGTTTGATGGTGTTTGGGGTTTCTTCTCATAACAAACTAACAGAGTTGGATGGTTTTTGGACTCTTCCACAATCCAAACATACACAGTCCCGAATTTGATACTGTGGGTGGTTTCTTCCTTAGACAAACCACTGAAATATTGATAGCATATACACAAGTCTAAGTTTGGTATTTTATACACAGTCCAAGATTATCCGAGTTTGAAAGTGATTGAGGTTGTGTCTAAGCAGTCTACAAGCTTATCCAAGTTTGAAGGGAGATGTTGACTGCCCTAAGCATTTACACAGTCCCAAATATCCCTAGAATTTGACATGTTGATGATGAGGCTTAAGCATGAAGATGACAGCCCTAGAAGCTATTGATGAAGTACAAGGATTATACACAGTTAGAGTGACACACAGAGCAAGGTTGATGCACAGCTTAAGAAGATGATAGCCCTTAATTGGTGAGTGGATGATAGCTCTATTATTGACAGACCAATTTTGGACTTATGTTGGGATCTTCCTCTCAGCCAATACATAGTCTGAGTCTAAGTATAATGAAGAGTGACATGAAGAAACATCCTAGTGACAAGAAGACATGACAATTGATGTATTGGTTGATTAAGAATGATGATGAGTATGCACAGTATGTACACACAGTAAAAACCTTCTACAGTGATGTGTGTGAAGAATAAACATACTCCTCTCTTGACAAAGTTCTTGATGATCTTCTGTGCACAATAAAGTCACTTGATTGAATATGCAGTGGGTATGTTCCATACTATGATGTTTCTTTGATACTACACTTAGATAACGAAGACATGATGATGAGGGACCCATGATATCCTCAATTATGATGATGTGATGGCAAGTGCTCAGGAAGTGCAATTAGTGATATATTGTTGAATATTTCATGAAGTTTCATATACAACCATGATGATCTACTCCCGTACCTTTTATGTTCAGATGATGACAGTCTGTGCATTGACAAGTGATGATTAAGTAAGTTGAGAAGATTAGCATTTGAACCAATTTGAGCAGTTGAAAAAATTGGCAAGGGCTTATAAGCAGTGTATAGTCCTTTGAGGACAATGATTGTAGTTGATTGAGTTGACTGTGTTATGGGCAGACCCTTGTGCTTGACATGAACCTTGAGCAGACCTTGATGACTTGGAAGTATTGAAGAGTAGGTGTTGATGAACAAAGAAGATTGAGAAGTGTGTTGCAGCAGTGTTGATGAGAGTGATGAGCAGATGATTAGCAGTATTGACCAATAGCAGAACAGATTAAAGAGACAAGTGATGTTGATGTGATTGATGAGATGATGTGATAGTGAGCTTTAATTGTAAAAGCAAGCTTGTCTTGCTTTTGAGGTTAGGATACCTTAAACCCTTCTTAGCAGGGTCTAAGAAAACCAGGCAGGGTCCTAGATGAAGAGTAGGTTCTCTTTGTATCAGTAGGTGCTGATTTTACCTCACGGTTGTAGCCAGTCCAAAACTAATACAAAAAGATTACAAAATTATATGGTGTTGTGTTCTTTTGTGTTATGGTTCTTAATGATTCAAATGCTTATGATATGTGAATGATGAAGTGAAAGATGTTTATGAAATGATTATGAAATTGGTAGAATAGTGGAGTGATGAATTGGTAGTTAATTGTGACAAGTTAAGAAAAGTTTTAAAATTGGCTTTACATGGATTCACCCCCCTCTCAGTGTAATAATTGTGTCCAAAAGTTGGATGTGTTCCTCTCATGGTCAGATGTAAGTGTTGGGAGGGCCATTCTGACTTGGTGTTAGATGTAAGCACTGAAGAAGACCTACATGGAGGCTAGGCCTACAACCAGCATGAAAAAGGGCTAGCTCTGTAGAACTTCCTATGACGAGAAGAATCATGAGATAGCACCCGTGATGATGATCCAGTAGTGATGATCCAGCAGTGATGATCCAGATCAAGTGATGATCCAGATCCAGTGGTGATGATCCAGATCCAGTGATGATGATCCAAATCAAGTGATGATCTAGATCCAGTGATGATGATCTAGATTGAGTGATGATCCAGATCCAGTGATGATCTAGATCCAGTGATGATGATCCAGATCCAAATGAAGATGACTTGAAGATGAATATGACTTGAATATGAAGATGACAAGAACTCAATGATGATCCAGATGATACAGAGAAGAATACTTGTGCTGATAAATTGTGTCGAGAGAATACCTTCCTAGTTAAGAGGGAGTGTTGATGTATTTGTAACTTCAAAATGTATTCATCTGTATATCTTATGTATTGTACCCCAATGTTTATTCTGGGATGTGTTTGTAATGTATTTGAGTCATGTCATGCCCCGATGTTCCTATCGGGAGGTTCTATAATGTAAACAAGTCATGTCAAGTCATTATGGGTAACCCTCCTATTTTTCAAGGGTTAAAGTCCCCTCAGTTGTGGGGCCCTAGGGTTATTAGAATATCCTAGAGAATTCGACCCTAGGTGAGTCATTGTAAGTCAGGGCAATAGTCTCCATCATTGTGTTAAGGATAACACTCCTTGTTGGTCGGAGGAGGAAAAGTCCCCACAAGTTGTGGGGCACTAGGGTTATTAGACACTCCTAGAGATGTCGGCTCTAGTAAGTAATTGTTAAGTGAGGACGACATGTTGGAGTGGGCTTCAAGTGAATCAAAAGAATATAAATAGAGAGTGAGACTCTCTATTTATCTCACACACACTCACTCTTTAGGGAGCATGAGTGAGAGAGAAGAAACTAGGATCAGAGAGAGAGACTACTGCTATTGGGAGATCATATTTATGTTTTTGGGTTTTACTTTTTGGTTTTGATTCTATCTCTGAGGAAGTTGTGGGGTTTTCTCCTTTATGGTTTCCCCGAGGAAAATTATTTGTGTCTCTTGTCTCTTGTGCTTTATTGTTGTGCATGTTATTCTCTCAGTTAAAAGATCCTAAGATCATAATTCTAGCTTGAATGATAAAAATCTAACAACCCCCTGCAATGATCTTTCTGTAATTGCGGGTTGTGGGGGTTTCCTTTCAAAATTTTCTAATCAAGCTTCCACAAATTCTTTCCACAATTGCGGGATTTTTTTTCAAATTTTCAAATTAACCTTCCACATTTACCCTTCCGAAATTTGTGGAAACTCCTTCCTTCCACGATTTCAGGTTGCAGATTGCGGAACTATTTTTCAACTTTTCAAATTAACCTTCCACATTTTCCCTTCTGCAATTTGCCCAAAATCCTTACTTCTGCAATTGTGGGTTGTGGATTTCAAAACTGTTTTTCAACTTATCAAATTAACCTTCCGCACTTTCCCTTCCACAATTTGTAGAAACTCCTTCCTTCCGCAATTGCGAGTTGCAGATTGCGGAACTATTTTTCAACTTTTCCAATTAACCTTCCACATTTTCCCTTCCAAAATTTTTGGAACTCCTTCCTTCCGCAATTGCGTGTTGCGAATTGCGGAACTGTTTTTCAACTTTTCTTTGAAATTTCCTTCCGCAAACCTATTGCACAATGATCTTAGCTTGTTAATAGCTTGTAGTTTGATTTGAAAAAATATATAGTATTGATTATAATTTTTTGGCTCGGGTCAAATACCGGTATGAATCAATTTGTCCAACCACGATCTTGGAATAGATCTTAGAAGGTTTAGTTATGGCTTGAATGATAGCTTCTATTGCTCGATCCGATTTCTCCGAGGCTACCATCTACGACCAACTTGCTACCACATAATAAAATTGATGAATTCATTGATTTGTATACTATATATTTGATTTTTGGTTCATAAATGATAGTAGTTGATGCTTTGATTTAACTGTGTGATCTAACAGCAAATCGTGGAAGTTGATCCAATGTTTTAAAACTGATACCATCTACTCAGTCAGGGGCTACTAGTTAATGAATGACATGGATCAATTTGGGATTTTAATTACTTGGTGTAGTTTCAAATATATAATGCACATTTTTATATTATTTGTTTAAAGAGCATCTATAATTATTTCCTTTATTTTTCGGTCAATCCTAGTCTCGCATTTTGGTTCTGTAAAAATATGGATTCGTAACAAATTTATTTTAATAGGGTGTATTTAATATATTTTATTAAATTTCCCAGGCCTTTTGGCACTTGACCAAATTCTAAAATAAATATTGATATGTTTAACATATTAGTTTTATCCCTTGATTAACCTTGTGAGAATAGCTTTGACTGGAATAATTTATAGTCAATTAAATAATTATAGGAAGAGAGTGATGAGATTCAAAAACGAAACAAAAGTAAAAACAATTATGCTCAGAATTTACTAATCAATAAAAGAATACCCCTTACTAGCAATATTTGATTCAGGTATGGATGTCTAATCTGAATGCATAAATAATTAATCTAACATTTTACAGGCTTGAATGCAATAACTGGAAACATGATCTAGTTATTGTACTTAACATAATATGATTAACATAAACTAACATAATAGGAATGGTTACTAAACTAATGCACGACAAAACTACGTTCTATTTAGATGCAATAGTAGATCAATACTTAAATCAGATATCTAATGGATCGACATTTACTTCGGATGCATAATAATTTATACTAAAGAATTAATTGTGATTCCAGGTAAAGAATGGAAATCCTACTGTAACTAGTTATAACAATAAGCAACAGAATAAGAACCTGGCACCACTGTTGGGAAAACAAAAATGGAATAGTTTTTCCTCCCAACCATCTCCTAGAGCATCCAAATCACTTTCTCCAAAACCCCCGAGCATGTTCACTAAACCACAAGAGTAAAATCCACTAATGTGCCATCTCTTTCATTATCAAATTCAATCCTTGTCTAATGCTAGCCTCATGCTTTCTAATGGACATATTCTTATATAGCATTTTTCCTAATACTTGGTCATTTATGAGCCTCCTTCTCCTTAGCACTCAACAAAGAGTTGTGACTTGATTTTGGGGAAGATGTCTCCTGCACCTTGAGTTCTCACTCAGCATATACAGCCATTTGTATTTTCCTCTTGTGGGTTAGCAAACACTCTTCAAAAACTATTTCATTTTCGTTCCCCTTCAGTATCTTTTATAAATAAGAGAATAATTCATTACATTTGTTTTATTTTTAACTTTCTGTCAAAAATATTCAAAATAATAAAATAAAATATCTTAGCGTAAATTAATAATAAATTATTAATTCTTGGTGTATTACACCTAAAATGATGCAGACATATGTATTGAGTGGTAGGTGGCCCCAAAATGAGTCTCTCATGCACTATTGAAGTGGGAATGACCTCCTAAGCTATGAAAATAAAAATAGACTTTGGTGGTGAAGGGAGGATTAATTAATAATCTCAACACCCCACCTTAATCTTAACTTGGACAACCTAGGCCCTGGAAACTAAGAGTAAAGCTCACCCATACAATATAAATGAGAAAAATGATTGCTTAGCAACCGAGGAAATGGGAAAAACCTCATGGAAAAATCCCCCCTCAAAATAAGTAGGAAAATCTAGGATCAAACTTTCATACTAAGAGAAAAAATATCTTATTGAGAGAAACTTTCTAAAAATATTTCTGCAATCTCCATCTTCATGGAGCAGTAATGAAGTGTAATGGTTCTTTTGTGCGCTAGTTTCCTGGTACTGTGCATGTGAACCTCTCCACCTTCTTTGAATCCGTTGACAGATAGGAGAAGAAATGTTTCCTTTGTCTCTCTTTATGGAGGAAGAGTGACATGATCCAATTTGTTCTTCATACAATGGAATTGTTGATCATACCTTACCATCATGAACCATCTCTCTGGGATTTTGTAGAATTTGTATTAGAGAAGTGGATTTTCTTGACATAGCGCAAGGCTCTCTTTTTGAAACTGAGATATTTTTCTCCTCATGTTAGATGACTCTCCAATCATGTTCCTAGCAGCCTCAGTAACCATTTGAGCCCATTTAGGCCTAGGATTGGGAATAGGGACTGCATCTGGATCTGATTGAACTTCATATTCAATTCCATAAACTGATTCAACTCGGTCCCCTACTTCAGATTATGAATCTAAAACTTTAATGGAAATATTATCATATGCAAAAGTTTTAGGTAGGATGAATTTACCTTCCCTTTCAAATGACACCTGGTATGGCATTGGATCTGAGCATGATAGAAAGTGTGAGAATTCATATTCTTTGGAGGCATGGTTTGAAACACATTTCATTATAAGATTCCCATTTGATATATATAAGATATCCACCGAGTCAGGACCAAATACCACTCACTTTAGTGAGCATGTATGACTCATCTGGTGTACAGACAACAAATTTGCTGCTAAGGATGGAAAATAGAGTACATCTTGAACACTATGTGCCCTAAATTAATTGAACCCTTTCCTTCAGGTTGGATTTTAGTGTCATATCCCATGTTATTGGAGGCTTCTGGATCATTAATGAGTAAGGCATGTTATTTTGAAAAACCAACCTTCAGTGCATGCAATCTCCCATCGTGATCTTCAATCTTGTCTCCAGATTTAGCCTTCCTTACGCCTTCAATGAGGGAAAGATTGTGTTGCTCAAGGATTTTTGGCATCTGATATATGGTCTTCTTCATACAAATCTTATGTAGGGTTTCCTTTCTTATACTAGGATCACTTTTTCTTGTCAAACCTTCGATGTTTATCCTTCTTAGAGCCTGAGGATTCATCTGCTGGATAAAACTCTTCCTTAGTTTTGAATTCTGTGTTCCTTTTTTATTTTCCTTTTTGCTTCCTCCTTTCTTGCTCATTATTTGTCTCAACAGCCAAGAGAGATTAATTTAGACAGGATCTAAGGGCTCCCATCTGTATAAACTTATCATATTGCTGGATTAATGATTCTGTGAAGGCATCAAGGGATGGTTTTCACCAATTAGGAGTTGTCAGTCTCCTAGAATGAAAGGTATATACCAACACTGAGAATTATGGGCCAAGTTTGCTCATAATTGAGAGCACCAATAGCTCATATTTCTTATCAATCCTTCACTTCTTGCAATGCATGACAAAGGATTTGAATTTTGAGAAGAACTATTATATAGTTTCAAATTTGTTGGGATGCAGTGCTATCATCTCATTCTCCAGAATATGGCCCTTGAGTTCATCCTACTTTCCAAACAAGGATTCGAGTTTATCCCATACTTTTTTTGTAGTTATCAATTCATCAAGATGGAAGAGTAGATCCCTGGAGATGTGGATGCACATAAAGCCAAATGCTTCATCCAACTTGTCTAGATGGTTAGACTTTTCAAGAGGCGGTTGGGGTTCATCCTCTCTACCCATGGTGACCCTGTACAAACCCTTGTTGTGCAAGGTAATATGCATATCATCCCTCCAATCAATATAGTTGAAAGGGGTGAGTATTTTGGGTCTCAAATTTGTTGAATTCTCCATCTCACAGCTTCAAAAATAGTTAATTCTTCATAAAATATTTGAATGTACCTCTAAAAACACTACAAAACACTTCAATTCACAATCAAACCAATTCAAACACTCTCCACTTTGACATGTCCACTTTATATGGGTGCATCACACCTAGATAGACTTCTATGAATAGAATCCAAAGGGAGTAAGGAAAGAATACCAAGATTTATGTGGAACCCAATTGCTTATGGTGTATCAGTGGAAGTTTGCGAGGTTTGAAGCTGGCATGGATACTTGATTTTCTACCATGTTAAATTTTATTAATTATAGGATCTTCATGTTGGACACACCGAGCACACTGAGAGGGGGGGTGAACAGTGTGTGTATATATTTTTTTACTTTTTCAATGTTAACAATCATCGACAACTTATCCAATATTATGCAAAGTACATTATTATCATTATATCAACTATTGTAGCTCATCATCGCATATCATCACATCATAAAAACACATTACACAAGGTTTTTATGTGGAAACCCAAGTCCTGGGGGGGAACTACAAAAGCCTTTATAATAATAGTTTTTCTGCAACAACTGGAAGGAGGAAACAACCCCCTTTTTACAATGAATTCAATTATCCATATACAACTGGAAGGAGGATGGAACGCTATGGTTTATAGGCTACAACCTGAAGGAAGCACTATCTCCCTCAATTTCCTTTCCCCTTCCTTCCACCCTGATATGAAGATAGAAACTGTTGAATTGCAACCACAATGATCCTGCTAACCAACACCTAAACCACACTGCACAATAACTATCACTACTGACCAATACTCGTCATTTGATCACTGCTCATCATCTGACCACTTCTCATCAACTGACCACTTCACCACACTTGAACCATACTATACATTAGCATGTACAATCAACCTGTATCATCAACCTTTCCAATCAAGTTGTACCAATCAATCTATTATTCACATCATTCAACTCAGTCAATATGAGGCTAACCAACTACACACCAAACTTAGTCCACCTGAGTCAAATCAACTACTCATACAACTCAAACAATATGAGTCAAAGCATCTACTCATATAACCTTCTCAATTGAATCAATTACACTACTCGTATCCTCTTCTCGTCATCACTGCTTCTAACCATTGCTTATTCTTTCATTGTTCATAAATTCATCATTTTCATCTATATATCACTATGTAATCAAGTTAACCATACTTATGTAAAAATTATTGGCTCATTATTAATGTTGGCTTATCAGTGACTATATCTCTGAACATATAATTGTATATCATTGATCATAAACAATATTATGTGTATCACTAATCATTTTTTTGTTTGCTACTATATTTGTATATCACTCATCATATCACTACCACATAACATCACTTGAGCATCTGAGCATCTCACGAAGAGCACTGAGAATACATATCATCACTGTATATATCACTGTGTGGGGATCACATCACTGTGTAAATAACTGGGGAGTGTCATACATACTGCCACATCATTATGTAAATAACTAACTGGGCATATATACAATCACATTACTGTGTAATCCATAATTATGTAAACTATCACTGTGTAAATCAATGTGTAGGAATTACATCACTGTGTAAATGACTGAATATCATTGTGTAGGCATTTATACATATTGTGTAAAGACTAAGTGTAAGCATCAACATATCACTGTGTAATCTAAGCATATGTTTACATGTCATCACTATGTAAATTGTTGGTTGGTCACTTGAAGTTTCATTGTACAAACCTTAGATAAAGGACATACATCCTAAAGAGAGATGAGTCCCATCATGCTTTCATCAATGCTTGAGATATGAGTCTTCTTTAAACAAAAGGAACTTTCTTGAAACACTTCAACAAACCAGTTGGATCATTCGTTGGTTTTGAGATATGTAGAAACGTTTAATCAAAATAGATTGTTGAATAAACGCTTCATTTATCATATGTTGTTTCTAAGTATACTCAAAAATCAAAGATCAAAAATATGTCAAATTTACTACTCTACTACTGCTACTGAATTCACTCTTTTGCTGCTGAATTTTCTCCCTCATCCCAGTGAAAAATCATAGCTCACATTCCTTTTTTTCATCATTTGTATGGGGATAAACTTATATTTATATGTTTCAACATTGGACGAGAGATTTCACTTTAAACTGGGACAACTACTTTATAAAAAAAAATCATTAAAACTTTGACTGATCCAACTTTGCATTTTAAAACAAATGTTATTTTGAATGAAGGTTTGATTGGTCTGTCCTTGCTTGGTTTGTAATCTGTGTCTATCATGGACCTTTCTTCAACATTTTCATTCAAACTATTGTAGCTTTTAACAAAGGATTTCATGCATGTATGTGTCCATGATATATATTATCTTCTTAATAATTCCACTTATATGTAAGGGTTCCAAGATCTGACATTGTGGGCTTAAGGAACAATGAATTCATCATCAAAAATGATTCCAAGGCAATCTTCAATGGTTTCATCATGTTACAAGAACATCGTCATCATAATGGAAACAAGGGCTATCAATGCAATGTGTGTGTGGGTTCCTAGTCTTCAAGACAAGGGAACCATGACCATCAAGTAATTAAGAAAAAGTATGACTAAGTTTTCCAAGATCCATACTTTAATATGTAATTGGGCCATACTTTCCATGTGTACCCATTTTCATCAAGTTACCAAGAAGTGAGCATTCTCCCAAGTGATACGGGCATCTTCAACATGGTAAATGACCACAGTATGGGTCATTTACATTCTCCTTAATTTTTGGAGGATAGTAAGGACTTTACCCAAGGCTTAGTCAATATTCTTAGTGTCACGTCAAGGCCCCTTCTTTTCTTGTTAAGGGCTTCATTAGAGCTTCAAACATTAAATGATACTTTAATATTTTACTCCTTTTGACTGGGTTGCCATGTCACATGTCTAAGGGTTGCAAGATCATATTCATCAAGTGGTTCAAACATCATGCAATATTTGTGTGTTTGTTTATGAGGGTTTCCATGTCAACCATCATGGCTTCTCCAAATATTCAACTCTTCATTATCTTGACCGAGACTTCTTCAACATCAAGTAGGAGGGATTCTTTGAGGGCTATGTAGGTTCTATCATCCAAGATCCAAGGACAAGGGATTCAAGTCCATATTCAAAGTCAAGGTTACCATATTTTTGGGTTCAAGACTTTATTCAATGCTACAAGGTCATCAAATGGGATTAAGGACCACCAAATGAGGGTTTCAAGGACTAATCATGGTAAACATACGATGGGCATCATCATATACTCATCATGGGATCAAAATGGAATCATTATGCATCATTATGCAACATTAAAGGCATCATTAGTGCTTTAAGGGAAAGCATGCCATATTATCAAACCGCCATACATCATAGGGTCATCGTCGACAAAGAAGATACTTCAAGTGCACAATAAGGGCTCCAAGATCTAGTTTGTGGGCTTAGGGACCAAGATAGAACTTAGGGGAACTTGACCAAGTCAATGGGTAACCAGGGATTTTTCCATTTTCCTTAGGCCTCCAAGGGATTCAATATTGGGCTTAGACAAAGTCAAAAAGGGATCCTATTACACATAAAAACACAAACTAAACACTAATCCTCAAGGGTTCCACAAGGGGAACCAAGACTCAACAGTTGGAATCAAGGACCAGACAATATTGACATCAATGAAAACTTAATCATCACTTCAGTCCTGCATGAATTCAATTAGAAAATAAGGTTGCAGAAGAGAGAGAAGAATTCAGTAAAGACTGGTCAAAAATTCATGGCAAATTAACACACATGAGACCAATTATTGGAAGAATATCATTACAACCATTAATCAGTATAAAATATGTAATACACTGGTGTTACAAATATGACAATTTGAATTCCTGTGATAGGATTCAAATCTACCAACTTGGACTAACTCTAGAGCTAACTCAGCATGGGAAAATCACCACTAGAGCTCACAAATGCAACTCTAGATCATTGAATTAATTCACTACGGGTTAACTGATGTAGGTAGGTAATAAAAGACTCCTACCTCCCTTAAATCATGCAAATTGGCACTACGATGACTGAGAGTAAACTAACTGATGGGGATCGGAGCATAACTAAACATAATTGAATACCTACTAGGGTCAACTGTTGGAGACTGTTGGTGGCACTCAGTGGGTTCCTAAATTATAGGGATTGGTCTCTAGAGCTCCTAAAATCATGCAGACAGGCGCATTGAGTGGTAGGTGGTCCCCAAGTGAGTCCCCCATGCACTAGTGAAGTGGTAATGACATCCTAATGTAGGAAAAGACAAATAGACTATGGTTGTCAAAGGAGGATTAATTAATAATCCCATTAGTGGCGAATAAATTATCTATTTAATTTTATTAATATTATTCATAGTAATTTATTGTGATCAATTTTCCAATATATATCATATTTTCCACTCTAATAATATTATTCATTCTCCAAAAAATCAAAACTCAAATTACATAAGAGTTCGTGTGAGTCCCAAATCCAACAAGTTACATCTAGATTTTCAACTTCTAAATAAATATTTACATATAAACAATTTAGAAATATTTTTTTTTTAACAAATCCAAGAATTCCACATGTCAATGTTCAAATCTCATGGACTTTGACATTCTATGCCAAGCTTCAAAACTCACACAATTTCACATATCAAGATTGAGTTTTACATACTTAGTTAAATTTCAAATCTTACTAATCAAGTTTCACATGTCATGGTTCAAATCTCAAGGAGTTTCACGTGTTAATCTTTAGATCTCATAAGTGAAAAAATATGTGACCTACCACCATGCCATAATACAACATCTAGGTGAAATCACTTATATTGTGTGTTTCTTTCATGGAAATAACAAGAATTAGTGTTAATAGGTAGAAGAACAAACACTACTTCTCCTATCTCCATGATACTATGTACACCAGTTATACAACCCTAATGCCCATGTGTAGGTCAACATAAGCATGTTTCATGTCTTTACACACATTGAAACCATCATGTCAAATATCACAATTAAATAATCAGCATAATTAATGAGACCAACAAGTCAAATATAACAATTAAATAATCAACCTAATTAATACACATAAATATGACAAATAATTATATTTGGAGCCATTAATACAATATCCACCTAATTTAACACAATCCCACATCTATTTTCACATGGTCAAGTTTGAATAGCACTCCAATGCCATACTATAATATATCCAATGTCATAAATGTAGATGTAAATATTAATACACATATATCCAAATATTGACATAAATAGATCGCATAAAACCAAGAAATCATATAAAAACTATTAAGTATAACATCACACCATATCATATAATTATGTCATATCTACATAAAATCTCATATAATAAATTTATATCTAAATACACAAATTTTCAATATCAATCATCTATCATGTCATATTTTCTTAAACAATTATAACATACAAATCACTATAAGATCTAAATAACTATAACCATAAAGGGGGTATTATAGACACATAGGAGCACCATTTTCAAAAGGTAGAAACTCTTTATTATAATTTAGAAAGAAATGATATAATTTCTTGACCTTTTCCATTGATTCCTAACTATATTTAAATATTTTCTATCATGGTCATTGATTTACAAATCATTGTCAATGTAGCAAGAAGCTCTTATAAAAAATAAATTGATCCCTCACCCCTCATCATTGACTAGAATGAGACACGAGTCACGACAACCTTCATTCTAGTCTTTTAGGAACACGGGTCGTTGGGTAGTTCCTAAAACACCATGGGTGGAATGGATTTGTCATCTCTGTGAGAATATGAACATTGAAGATGAAAATCACTTCTTCTTAGAGTGCCCTGTGTACACCCACATTAGATCTCAGTTTCATAATCTTTGTTGCAATACTGACCTTCCTAGCCTTTTAACTTGTCAAAATTATAGTCAGCTCGGGACACTTCTCTCCAAGCTCTTTGAGCATAGAAATGCAATTTTAAAACAAACTAAATAATTCGTTTCTTTAGGTCTGATAGACCAAAGTTTGGTCTCAGGGGACGTTAACCATCATCATCATCATATATATATACATATGTGATAGTATGAGTTTGATGACTTGTCTAATAATTTTTAGATTTAAATAAATTAGTTGGATATATATAATTATTAGAAAAGTCATCAAACTCATACTATCACACACACACACACACACACACATATAGATATAGATATAGATATAGATATAGATATAGATATAGATATATATAT